>VYYI01000857.1:0-24856 GCA_021029175.1 Bilobella aurantiaca
GTTTCCGTTTCGTTTCCGTTTCGTTTCGTTTCGTTTCCGTTTCGTTTCCGTTTCCAAGAAAAAGTCTTCGTTTCGTTTCCGTTTCCAGGTTATTCGTTTCATTTCCGTTTCCGTTTCCTTCAGGAAACGAAACGAAACGGAAACGCCCATCCCTATACTATAGGTGCTAAACTGCTTTACACGAGTTTCATTTTTGAATGAGGACTGGAGCTGATTCTATTTCAAAAATAAAAGTAAAGAAGAAAAATCTGACGTCAAGTGGGGGTTTTAAGGTACTCTGCAGAAAAGCTTGATCATTAAATATCTCGCTTCACTGATTAAAAAATATCAACAGTTAACCTTTGAAAATCGATTTCTCATGTAATCGGGAACACTTATTGTTGGGTTGAAAGTTAGAAATCCACATGCCTCATAGGATTCCTAATTATTAACAAAAACAAATTAATTAACAAGGTTAAATTTGGTTTTAACATGTAATTGGCGATAATTAAGTACAACCATAGTAACTAATACTTTAAATAATATAACAAAATTTCAACTAGTTACTTTTCATTAAAAGTGTAATCAATCAATATTGAACATCTATTACCTTAAATAAATAGATTCAATAATAGATTCATAATTCAAATTAACAAATTGTGATTTAGAGTACTTGGAGACTTTGTTTTACAAATAGCAACGTAGTTAGTCAGCTTTTGTTACCTTTTAAGCAAAATAAACTAATAAAGAATAGGTTTTGAGTGGAATAAACATAATAACTAATTTCAACATAGCTAAATACGCGCTGCGTTAATCTAGCGCCTCTATTCAACATCATTCCATCCAACACCTCGTTTCAAAACCGCATTTCCATGTAAGGTATACCAAAACCTTCAAACCAGCCTCGCAGCTCGGGCAGCTGCTGCAGAAGCTGTGCACTTTTGCAATTACAAAGCTAATGTACTGCAGACTAGCCAAGCAAGCCCGTCCTAACACAGGATGACCCAAAAATTATAATTAAGATTTGCCTGGGACGGGCTTGTTGGTTCAATTAATACTTGTAATTAGCAACTTACAGATGACAAAATGAAAAATAGAAAAAAAAAAATAAAAAATGCAATTAAACAATTCAAAAATCTTCTCTCAAAGTAAGGATAGAACTACAATTTCCAACTTACTGTAAAACATTTCAAATTAAGACTTCAAACGTCCCTGACAAACAGCATGGTCAAATAAGTACTATCAACATAGTACAATAAAACGTCATTTAAAAATTTCGGAATGAAACGTGACGCAAAACTGCGCAAATGATTCTTAATCCTAAAAAACAGAAATCCGGTTTAGAATGAATGATTTTCAACTTTACATCTTATGCAAAATATGTTATTCTGCTACACTTCTCGGCTCTTACCCATGTTAGACTGAATGAATGGAACACTTAGCCTTTCATTTCCAGCTGCTTATGCTGCCGTAAGAACGACAAACGTCACATCTGAATTACTATTATTAGGATTTAGATTTTCAGCCACTTGCACAGTGGGGCCTGTTAACCGTAGATGTGTGACATAAGCCAACTATGTAATCTGAATAAAGCCATAATGTTTCTTTTTATATTCCATACCTTCTTACTAACATCTTCTCTATAACATCTAAACATTCGATTCAAAACTACGTGTAATCGCCGTGGTAAAACTTGTGTTATTACATTACATGGATAGCGTAAATATTTCAGTGCTTTGATTCTCCACGATTCGCGAGATATCAATAAGTCATTTATGTGGACCTAATCATTACCAGACCATCTTCAATTTTGCTTAACCCCAAATCCACCCATGCATTAGCATAGATATTACAAGTTGTCAAATATCGCATAATGGAAGATTTCAAAGAACACAATTTTGATATTATTTTTGATATTTTGATTTCGCAAGTTTTCTATATAAAGTAAGTGGAGTTTAGCAAAGTATTTATTTGTTGTTCTTGATCATTTTGTGTGTAAATAAGCTTTTTTGGAACGTTCAAAACCGTACTTGTTTTTAGCAATATCTTCTATTCTAATATGACAACTATTTTATGCTCTTCAATAAAAAACCCAATAATGGTATGTTTTTCATATACAATTGCTAGAAGAGGATTATGTGAGTTATATCTATTTTAATAATGTAATTTGTGGACATATGTCACGTATACATATCCGTTGAGAAACAAATTAATATTCTAGGCCAGAAATAAAATTTGTTTAATAAAGTTAAATAAAAATGTTTGAGTAAGGAGATCGACAAAAAATGAATTTAACTTATTTTTAGTGTAAGAAGTTTGAATAGTTGTTAAATTGATTGTTGTTGAATTATGGCACCCATCTACCATTAGGAGGCCCAACTGTGCCTTGCAAAGATCCTTCTTAGAACATCGAAAACAGAAGAAAAATGATACATGGTCAACTAGTAAATACAGAGAATACAAAATGCAGACACTTGTCAATTATTTTTTTCGACATGTTACCTTGGAAATATAATGATTAATTTTAAAAGTAAATAGAATCGAACAATTTTTTCCTCTAGATTACATAATCCTCATGAAGATTCTGGGTTTTCCATAGATCCCTACTTTGAACCTCTAAGTCATTGTTATAATATACCGGGTGCATCATCTATGGACGACTTTGGAAAATATGACTTTGTTTGTAATCAAGAATGAAATGTAAACCACGGATTTGAACTTGGCCCAAATTGCGTTTGGCGCTGAGCAACAAATTCGATAATCTAAAACTTTTTTCAAATTTGTGTCGCTTTAAAATTCTATTTTGAAATTTAAGTCATGAGGCAAATAATTAATTACTGAATTTATTGTGCTAATCTAACCAAAAATAGAATTTATGACTTTGCAATGCAATACGATTTTTAGCGATCTTAGACGATTGTAACAACGGTTCCTGGTGCGCCTTCGGGTGGTGTTTCTTATAGATTATGACGAGTATTTAAGCAGCTGTTTTTTTCTTCGCAATTCAGCTGTCCTTGGAAACGGGCTATCGATTTGAGGCAAACAGATGATTAATTAGGGAATTCCCTTGGCAACCAATTTGATTTAAAATTTTCAGGCTACTCCACGGCTCTATTGTTTAGGTTGTCATAGTGCCATAGCAGAAATCTATTATAAATTTTAACAACGAAAACAATGAATAAGTGAATTACAATGAACTCAACTAAGGCAGACCCGAACAGGAGGACTCGCAAAAATTTAGCTGCTTGCAAGCTTTTTATTTGTAGAAACATATCAAGGTCAATTTCAAGACGGGATATGTGTTTTATAATAATAAGCCGAATAATACCACGCAAATTATTGGTTTAGCTTATTTTATTATTTTACTTTTTTTACAACTTATTTTTTCGTGTGCTTTGTGCTTCACATCTATTTTTGATATCTGAGACCAAGCCATGCCGTTGTCCGAGCACACTTCCTGGCCTTGACTGTTTAGAAAACATTTCCATGACACCCCAATGCAAAAAATATTTTGTGATACTAATCACTTTTTTTTAAACTAAGGTGCCTTCGACAGAGCCACATGTTTTCAAGCAAAAAAAAAACTTATGAACCAATGGTAAAACTTACTTGTGCACTGGACTGACTAAGTCTGACTAGTGCACCAAAATTTTGAATGTAGATGCGAAATGTAATCAGCAGCCAAGAAGTAGTGTAGAAAAATGTAGAGACCTAGTAACGGTACCGTAATTGCGAGAATAAAAAGAATATTTCCGCAGTCCTTGTCCCTAGAGAGAATGTATCCACTGCCTAAAAACAATCGCGATAACATTTGTGTGAAGTATAGGTAGTGACCTTTACTGCCCAGTTACTTTCCAAAGCTCTTTATGGCTAACCTACCTTTATGGCCTAGTGGCCTAACAAAATTACGAAGCTAATTGCTAGTGTGACCACGAGTTGGCAGTGGTACCCTTTACGTTGTTTTCGAACTGTCACAAACAGTACTAGCCTGTTTAAAAACAGTAATTGCCAATTCATGACATAATGGTGGCTTTTGCAAGGCTAAAGGAGTAGTGATGTACGAGCGTTTAATCACACTGAGGATTTAACCAGCCAAATTTATTGCAAGGGTCATAAATTTAAACGGGAGCTTGAGAAGTATGCATTACTTGCTATTGGAGACACCGTAATATAACTATTATTGAAGGTCCATGATCCAAATATCACTTGCATTGTAATGGCAAGTAGTTTTCACTATTGACTGTCCGTTGGGGCCACTTGTAGATAAACATTGTTGTAGGTTTAAGACGGGCATCAGGTTGTAATAAATGTTGTCCTATTAAGGAGTAAACAATAACAAATGTAACACAAAAATAAAAGTAAACATAATTACGCAATATATTGTAGATCATTTGTAAAGTAAATTCAAATCATACTGAGTAAGATGTCTGCCAAAGCTGGTTTGGTAGTTTTGCACAGTTGCTCAAAACCACTGGGACGTTATTGCCGTATGCGTTGTAAGTGATACACATACCATTCAGTTTCAAATATACAATATTCGAATAGATAGTAACGTACTGTTGGATCTATTAATTGTAATTAATAATAACCTTTATTCTCTATTCATTATATATTTCCAAGGTTTTAATATTATAGAATCTTGGCGATTTTACCTCTTGAGTAAAGTGTTGATTGATGTCAGTTGGATTGCATTCCACTAGCCCAAGGTCCACGGTAGTGCCTGTTTTAAGACGTAGACATTTGCCAAACTCATTGTTTACAAGTACTTGTTGCTAAAAATGTGTAATAATTTTCAAATATATTCACCATTATTTCGAAATCTATTTTGTAATCTGAAAAACAGGCTTATACTATCAATATTAGCAAATTTATGGGGTTACTTCAAAATTAGAATAAATTTGAACTAAAAGTCGACTAGAATTTGACCTTACCAGTCCAGCAGCAGATAGCAAAGCGAGACTCGAAAACACAATAAAATTTTTGATTACTCTACCCATTTTCCCTAGTAACTCAAAATGAACTACACTTGATTAGTTGACGAGGCTTTGGCGATTCAATTTATAGCAGCTAAACTGCCTTAAACGGGTTAATTTGAATGAATGAAATCTGGATCTAATTTTATTTGAAAAAAAAAAAAATTCTGACGTCAAGAGCACGATGAAGAGCAACGGCTAAATTGTGTTACCCACCAAGGAACTCCAAATATTGGTTAAAAAAATAATAGTTTTAAAAATTGTGTTATACAATTTACTCGTTCAAAGGAACGATGCTGATAACTATGACCATTAACTAAACACCCTTTACAATTAGTTAATCATGAATCATAATTACCAATTAAAAAAATTCAGTTTCGGCGATTCAGTTTTGTATGTAATCGGGGACACTCATTTTACGGTGAAGCTAAGCTATATAAATACCTTATAGTAGTTTTTACTAATGAAGTCCTATATGTTGTTGGCGGGTAAGCATAATGCTGGTAATTAAAGCCTTAAAATCTTAACATTATTGCTACTAATTTATTTTCATAAACAATTAAAGTAACTTTTGGGAATTGACTTCAGATTAAATTTCCTTAGTTCCGCTGATGGGTATTTATTTAAGTAGCTCAAAAATAATTTGTAACTGGTTAGTTGATTACGAATTAGTAACTGTGAGCATTTAAATATTCAGTTTTAAATGTAATGCCAAACGAGCCCGAACAAGGACAGGAGTACCCTGAAGGGACGCCCACTTGAATGTGTTTGAAAGGTTTAAAATGCAGAGAAGTGTTTGCATGAACGTTATTGTGTAAACAAAAGCGGGTGGACGAATAGAAAATGGAGGCAAAATGATGAGGGAATCCCAGAGAACACGCAAATTTTCTCATGCCGTGCTTCTGCGGGTCGTACCTGCCGCGTTATTGTAACGTGGTGAATAGAGTCTTTGTTTATAGGGGAATTAGTATTTTATGTCAATTTATGCTAATTGTTAATCCCAATTAACTAATAAGGAATAGCTCTTTTAAGCAAGTTAAATGTCATAACCAGTTTTAGCGTCGCTAAACCGGGGAGTGACACGCTATCGCCTCTAACTGACGCCTCCTTTTACCATGTTAAAAATCGTCAAGCCCTGCCAATTTTTCACAAAAACTGAGCGGATGAGGCGCTGATAGCAGATTTTCCGTACAAGGTGTCAATTTTTCTCCAATAATCAGGACATTTTTGTTGTAGAAACACAGCAGTAATGTACAACGAATTCCCATTGCTTGACAATATCAATATGTATTATTTAAGCTTGTTGTCTCTGATGGTAGGTTGAAATACCTTCTTTCAATTCTTGCTATAAATAAAAGATAAAAATTTATACTATTGCATGATAAGAAAAACTCTGTAAGGTTTGCAAACATATAAAAATTGTATCTATAAAAAAGGTAAATAGATATACAACAGATTTGCCAAAAATTCTAAATAATATCAAATTACTAATAACCTATTACGTAACATGTTTTGTAATCAATACTTGTAATTATAGAATTACAGATGACAAAGTGAAAAATAAACATAGCTTGCTTTAGCATACCTAAAACACAAATTATTTGTGATTATTGTGTCATTCCCAACTTATTAAGCGAAATGTCTTTAAGGAGTTCAAAAATTTTCATTTCGAGTAATAATAGAACTTCAATTTCCAATTTACAGTAAAACATTTTAAATTAAGACGTCGAACGTCCCTGGCAAACTCCAAATGAAAATGTGAACTTGTGAAATTTCAACTGTGCACAATGTAACGTCATTACTATTTTCTGAGATTCTCGTTTGAATGAAACGTGACAGAGAACAGCCCAAATCTGGAATCTGAAAAACAGAAATCTGGATTGGAATGAATGATTTTCAACTTTGCATTTTATGCAAAGTATGCTATTGCGCTACTCTTCTCGGCTTGTGCCAATGCTAGGCTGAATGAATGGAACACGTAGCCTTTCATTGTCAGCTGCTTATGCTGCCGAATCAATGACAGAAGTCACATCTGAATGACGGGGAAAAGAGAAAAAATAGTACATGGTAAACTTCAAATTACACTACGTTACACTTTACATTACTTAAAGATAACATTACTTTTAAAACTAACCCACCCTCAATGAGCATATGTAATTTTGACCTATTGTTTTTGGTTTTTTAGATCCATTGAACCCAGATTGTTTGTTCGCACGACGACCCACATGAGGAATGGCCACAAAAACCACAAAAACGAACCTAAAGACAATATTGACTTTTTATTAGATATTCGTTCTGCTTTCGTATTTTTGCAGGTTATTTTAAATATGCAACCTACCGACAGTAATCTTTCCAAATTACATGAGTAGGTCACATTTAAACCAGAATTTAATATCAATTATCAATTTCTAATTATCCTCTATATATAGAAACCGTGGCGTGCGTGACAAAAGGAGGGTAGTGAGGGGGAATTGGAGCTTACACAGAGAATGTTTTTGTTCCGCTTTGAGCAAGTGTATGGGAATACGCATTTGTCAACTAAAAGGCGCTTATTCATACATCATTGAATGAGAAGTCGAGAATCTCCGAAGCGAGCCATTCTTCTTGGTCACACAAAAATACCCGCATTCGAATGAACGCTAGAAATTAACTTCTTCATTCTGGTTCTGGTTTTGTAGTGCAATCCGTACACAGGCGCAACCCATAAGAAATTAAAGAGAAAAGTTTGGCCATAAAATTACTACGAATACTATGGCGTATTATTCTATTCACAAAAGCAATTGCCTTATTTTTTTCTGGGCATCCCTCTGTCTGTGTTTTGCAATCACAATTACATTTCAAAACTACAATTGATTGCCTGACTAGCATTTCCATTACCGAGAATATTTTTTATTTCCGGAAATTGTAAATAACCGGGAATTTCAGATTTTCATAACCGGTAATCGGTAATACAGTTTATTTTGGTTTTAGCTCACAAAATTACGATTTTCGAGGGCGTGACGCCAGGGTCAGGAATTGACTCGAATTCGGAAAAACCCGCCATAGACCAAAAAATTTTCCATCTGTATTGCTGATGCGCAACAAACCTTTGCAGCCCCACTTAAATTGATCATAGGAAATGCCCATCGATTCGAACCGAGTGAACAGTGAGAGTCGGTAATAATATAGTTTTTCACAATTGATACAAAGGCGGCGAAACGGCAAAAGTACAACGATAAAAACGAAAAATATTAAGTAGGTATACAATCCTACCATTTGCGATGATCAAATACGCTTCTTAACACATAATTTTACAAAGAATGAAAAAAGTTATAAATGTTTAATTCTGACAAATACGTTCTCTCGTCGAGATACGAAACAAAATTATGTTTTATAGGGTAAGACTGCGCAATATTTACTCAAATGTTTTATTTAATTTAAATGCGGGCGACTAAATTTAATTTTACTGTTACAAAAATAACACAAAAAGGTAATGAGCTTATTACTAGATATAGCATATACGCAATTCATTTTGGTAAAGAATTTATTATAAATTTTAATATAATTTTAAAGCACCAGAATGAACAATTGTGTTCCTAATTACTGGCATTTTATTTAGCATTGAATGTGTCTTTGTGTCTCAAATTGCATTTAAATCTTGTGCTTGTGGAAGTCTTGCAACAGGTACTAATTCGTGCATAGAATTTTCATCATGTCTGCAGTTTTCCATTGCTCTTTGCCTCTCCCTTCTCATTGTTTCTTTTTTGTAAATTGTGGCATACTGAACCACTACCAACGTGATAGGGAGTGTCATCAAAAAAATCCCACAGAGGCAACAAGCAGCGCCAATCGCTTTCCCAACGACTGTTTTTGGGTACATGTCGCCATAACCAACGGTTGTCATAGTAACCACCGCCCACCAATTTGCCACTGGAATGTTCCTGAAGTCATCATTGTCCTCATTCTCAATCCAGTATTGCAGAAAGCTGAAAAATAGAATTCCAATGACCCAGCAGACGACAATTAGAGCCAGGCCTTTAAGGCTTTTCTGAATGGCGAGTCTTAGCGACCCAAATTCAACATTGTGCTCAAACAGTTGAAAAACTCGAAAAATCCTGAAAATGAGTAAAATTCTTGCTAGTTTTCCAAAATTTATGACAATGGAAGTCCAGTAAAATAGAATGACCAAAAAGTCAATGACATTGATTTTCTGTCTTATAAATTTCAATTTTGAAGGACTGGCTACGAGGCGGGTGAAATATTCCAGTGTAATCCAAATGAGGCACAATTGTTCAAACATCAAAATTTTTGCGTTTGGTACCCAGAGTTCATCCTGGGAAATAGTTCGGTTAGAATCTTGCGGAACGTCATTTTGATTGAAAAATAATTTTCTATTTGGATACACGTTACAGAGTTGTGAATCCTTGAAGACTTGGGAACACTCTTCAAGTTCTGGTATTGATCCCATCATGACAAAGAAAACTGAGAAAAAGGTGACGGAGAGGCTAATTAGTGCAAAAAGGCGGGAAACCAAATTGGT
This sequence comes from Bilobella aurantiaca, assembly GCA_021029175.1. NCBI lineage: Eukaryota > Metazoa > Arthropoda > Collembola > Poduromorpha > Neanuridae > Bilobella > Bilobella aurantiaca. The sequence continues at coordinate 9,472 of VYYI01000857.1, forward strand.
ATATGGTTTTTCCAGAGTTTTGTGCAACCACTGCTGGTACTTGCCAAGTTGAAATTGACCGACTATTCCTTCCTCCGAATGCTCCATTTCTCTTCTTTCTTCCACAATTTCGTTCAGTTTTTGGAAAAACTTCGGTTGACAGCATTTAGCAACCTGCTGCTCACCAAGGCCCCAGTATATCAGATCTTCTTGAATTCCAACAATGCACACATTGTCTTCCAGGTGAATGGAACCGGTTCTATAAGCGTTGAGAATCGTCGAGAAGTATTTGGGATCCCGATCAAAATAGTACCCTTCATCTGAATTGTAGGAATCACAGAGATGAGCAATTTCTGAATGACCTTTTGCCACGTAAAGTTGGCCCAGGCGAGAGAGGGGAAATTGATTGAGGGTACTTCGTTGGACTTCATGCCTTGAACCACCCACATTCAAAATAAACCGCTGAGATTCACACTTTTGATTTAAATCTTCTTGTGACATTTTAAGTTGAAATCCAAATTATGGTATTTTTTATACAGAAATTGTAATGTTCTGCTAATGGTGTGATCACAGGCAAACTTTGGTTTTGTTAAATTGGACTTCCTGCAAATAGAATTCGTTTGCAAATGAGTGTTGTTCTGGGTTTGATTTGACACATTTGAAAGTGAGACTTAACTTCAATTAGGCCAATTAGGCCGCATTACTCTCAATTATAGTAAATTGATGTAAATCATTCCTATAGTTAGAGGAGTCTTCACAGACTATTATGCATAATAAGTGTTGTATTTTTGATGGCCGTGATTTTTTTTTCTTTAGGCGTTAGGCTGCTCGTGCGTATCAAAACAAGCTTAGCTACAGAAATTAAAAAGTTTAAGTTCTACTTCAACGCCCCTACTAATCCCAGTTTCCCTATATAGGCGTTGCTTTTGCTTTATTACTAGAAAGTTAACTAAACTTTCACAAGTTAAAAATTGGGGTGTGCTGTGGAGTAGCAAAAATAAGCCTGCCCTATAAAGGCAACATAGCTCAAAGACATGAAATAAAATTAAAAAGAAAAACTAGGACTAGAACAACAAAACAAACCGCCTGGGCCCAGAAATAAAAATAAAAGTACTCGTGTCCTAGGACGGGCTTGCTTGAGTTGTTTGCGAGAAACCATAAGACAAAAAACTTAAATAAAATATTTAAGCTTGGTCTAGTTTACACAAATCAACAAAATTCTGCATCCTTCTCTCAATTCATGGAATTAGGAATCCACGTAGTGCAGAAATGCCGATAGAAATGAATTTGGCTAAAAGTGGGTAGAAGAGAAGCTTGCCCCCGCAGTCTACTGGTTAACCCAACGTCCACTGCCCAGCAGAAAGCCCATTAGATTCAGACCTTGGAGCTTCCTAGTCAACTCACAGGCAGAGACCACCCTCCCCCACTCACTATACACGCAAACATTGACCAAAGGAGCATAAAGAATGCATGAATTTACCGTTTAGTTGGGAGGTACATGGACGTCATAGTCTGCCTGCAAACGTCATCTTCCATACCTCCGTCTTCTATAGAATATATAATATGCTAAAGGTAAAACTTGATTATCCTAATAACCAACTGAAATATAAACTATGCGTAAGAGGCTTTTCTTCGCCAAAAAGAGGCTATCCCTAAAAATCGCCTAATGTTTGTGGACTGCGTCTGGTATACAGAGAAATCAGTGTAATAGATGTGTCGTTTACTTACCATAAAATACTCAATACTACAGATTTAGTATATACTACTTTACTTCATATAACACATCACTTCACATTACTTCACATTATAAGTGTTAAATTTGTGTTTGAATTAGTTACAAATCAAATACTAGACTGAATTTAGTTGTGTCTGAACAGAGTCTAAATACTATACTTTGTGGTGGATGATTGATGTGTTGACATCGACTAATCAGTATAATTTAAAATAGGTGATAAAATACTCATGTTTTCTTCTTATGTTTTGAGGAAGTAACTAAATCTAAGACTTTCACAAAATTGTTGTAGACGCAGGCAGTCAGGCGCATAATGATCTGTGGAAATTTATGCGGGATGGTGATTTACAGCCGCGCAAATGAGTACAGCTCAGCAAATCGATCTTAACTTCTTGAACAATGCATAATAATAGATTTAAAAATAACTTAATAAAATGAAATTTAACACATTTCTAAAGATATAGCATACAAAACAAAAAATTTCAAAATTTCGAAACTTTTCTGTTTGACGAGACCGCACAAATATAATTGTAGATTCAAACTCAGCGAGCTTTAATTAATCTAGAAAAATATAAAAATCTAGTATTGGGGCTATGTCCCACCGGGTACAGCTTAGGTTACAAAGAGGAAACGCACCAGTGCGTTCAATAGATTTGTAGGATACTGCACTCCGGGTCACCTAGAAATTGGGCAGTGTCACACGTTAGTCGACGTGTAAGGTACCGTGTTAATCTGATTTCAGCCAGATTGGTAGAATTATTCTACTAGAATCCTTGAAGTTAGAAGCAATTGCATATGTGCGTAGACTCAACCGGCAACAGTATGTTTGCATCAAAGGACTACTACACAAATTCTGTGAGAATTTAGGTTAGGTTGTGTTTCGTGGCCGAACTCTTTATTAGTAAATTGTGTAATTAGAACTCATGTTACAAGGTAACTGGCTGCGGTAGTTATACCGTTAAATTGAAAAGGCTCAAATTAGCGGCAAAACAAAATCAAAATCTCAATAAAGGAATGTCGTTTTGATGTTAGTGCATACGTGGTTAAACCGTACTCCTAAATATGCTAATGTCGTTTGCTTACGTAATTATATGTGAATTAACTTTTTTTGTCATATAAATTGCAGAAAGCAAACATTTCACTGGAAAAGGCAGTTGTTTCTTAACTTTAGTAGCATTTAGGCAAAAAATGCAGTTAGTATCAGTTATTTGTTAAAATACTAACGAATTACATATCTACATGAGCTTTATTAGAAGTATTACTAGTTTGCAATGGTTGAATTTGTTTTCGTAAAGCCTCAGACGCTAGAATCCGGTTGAAAATTTAGAAGTAGGCGTTTGATCTCTGTTGCGTGTCACAATGACAAAAAATTTCAACTACTTTGCTCCGTTTATTTTAAATGTTCAAAATTTCAAAACTACGTTTGGGATATTAGTATCCGTAAAGTACATTAATATTGATTTTTAGATACAAACGCTTCAAAAAGTAAACCATCTTGCCGTTACCCTACAAACAACCATTTTGATGTTCGGGATGATGAGAATACTAGCTTGACTTAGAGCAATAATAGCAAGACAATTACCACAATAAAAAATACAATTATAATTATCCTTCAAATTATAGCACAATATCTTAGTGTCACTTACAACGTGTGCGACGTTCAACTCTGATGCAATTCGCAGCTTGCCTGTATCGATATGATCCCACTTAAACTCATCCTTATCATTACAAGCCTCTACATCTCGCAATGTTTTGGACGTACACAAGACACCGTTATTGAAAAATTAAATACATTTTTGGAAAACTACAATGACTGCCATATTTTGCTTTTCATGAAGCGGGAATCGTTTTTGCAAGCGCCCGGAGGCCCTGTTACAGTGAGGGGCGTTGATGTTTCGTATACCACAAATTATATTTCAACTTTTTTCAATAACTATACTATTCAAACGTGGACGGACAGTAGCGTTCTTAAGCTTACAAAAACTAAATACTTGTTTTGCTCTGCATACTTTTTTCTTCTGTTTAAAAATCTATGGAAAGAATAATATGATTCAATCAATGGGGAATTGTTATACCTGTTTGCAGCTGGGTTTATCCGAGGTGAAGTCAATTCACAATTTGTATTAACCTAAGTAAGATTTTCTTTAGATTATTTTAGACCCATCGGAAGGAAACAAACTTTTAAAGATATGTGTTGCCTATGTACTAAATGAATTTTAACAAAAATTGAAATTTGTAAGACAAAAAAGTAAATCCACTAAATTTCAATTATATGATGCTCAACAGTATTGAGAAAAACTAGTTAATAATACTGGTAGATGTAGATGAAGTGAATGTTAAGACAACTTGCCAATAAGTTTCATTTGCTACTGAAATTTGTAACACATCTATTTGTTAAAAGTATTAAACTGTTGAATAATTCAAATGGAATAAATGAACTACAATTTTACCACTCAATTATAATATGCATAAAAACTTTTTAGAATTTAGAAATTCCAAGACATATAAACAGATATGTCCATTGTATGTAAGAAAAAAAGACGATTTGATGACTATGATAAAATTAATTTTATTTTGTGTATATTATTTGTGTAATACAAAACAAAATATGATAACTATCATACCCAATGATCATACGAGGATTCGATGGATGAGTAATTAAAATTGTAATTAAGAAATAATTAAAATAAAATGATGTGTTGAATTGAATTGAGAGTACCTGCTTGAATTTGCAAATTGTCATATGTTAGAGAAGGACATATTTATAGCAATATTATTCAATGAAACTTTCTGTTCCGAAATATATCAGTATAAATAATTAGGTTTTATGAGGACAACGAACCTTTTATCCCTTTTGGGTAGGCATCACTATTAAATGAACACACATGTGCAAAAATGCCAAATATCAATTTGAACCTAATATTCAAATAAAAATATTCCTGAAATAAAAGCAATGAAAGCGACCACTTTAAATTTAAATTTTCATTTATTTTAAAGTAGTGAAGCAATGTGCAATGATCAAATACATAAACAGATCAATTTGTTTGCAGTTTAATTAATGAAAAAAAGAACTTACACTGATAAATTTATTTTCAAAGAGTTTAGGGGAACAGAAATAAGATTATTTCGCAAATAAAATTTTAATAGTTACCTAATTAATTACCCTCATTGGAATAGATCCAAATCAAAATTGGATAGAAATCTAACTTTAAATTTCTTTGCATGCTTTTTTAATATAGCTTCATTATATCATTAAAGATACAACTGCCAAGGAATAAAACAAATAGCTTAAAGGATCGATTGCGAATAAGTCACAGATACGAAAACTGTTGCCATGTATTGCCTCCAAATAATTTTTTAAGACATTTTTGTGCTGCATAGTTGACGTCTTAGACGTTTGAGCACTAAATCTTCAAAACCTTTATTTTTAGCACATACACTGTTTCCACTAATTTTTCTCTGAAGGTCCATTCCGGACTTTAATCGATCAAGCAGATCAGCAAGGTCAAAGTCTGTCGTTAAGTTAGTATTCGCAAAAGCGTCGTAGATAGAGCGATATAAAGGTGCGATTCCATCTTCCGTAAAAGCGCAATGGTTTCCGTGAAGAACTGAAATTCCGCTTTCGATTCCCTCTTCTTTGCATGGTACTTTGCATCTACGGGGTAAGTAGTTCCAATGACAAGAAATAAGATGGAGCTCTTCCGGAAATTTATGAAAATAAATATTCATAAAATCCTGTAAATCAACATTTGGAAAATTATAACAATTATTTTTTCCAGTAACAAAATGTAACCAACAGTTCACTTAACCGGAGAAATAATAAATTGGCAGCTCATGTTTTTCAAGCAGAGACAGAACGCTTAGAGCCAAAACTTAAACACAATTGTGATATAAGCTAAGCAGCTGGGCTGAACATCGCATATAAGTATTCCATCTAACAAAACATGGGGTGGAAAATTCCTCATCCCAAACGGTCCTTCATGTTAAACGAAGTTACCCTAACCTTAAAATTGAAAATCTAACCTTATTGTATTTTAGCCATTACACCTATTTGCTTTTTGCGGTAAAGTATTTGCGGTATTGGAAACTGTGTAGACGGTCTCTGGTCAAAACAGAAAAGCTGCGAATATTAAGATGTTAAATTACTTTATATTTATTATCGTAAACCTTCCATTAAAAAAAAGAACTAGAAAATAAACTTACTCAGTATAAATCTATCAATTTTTAGAATTTACAATTAGTTTCCTAAATATAATCTGGATCTTCTGTATTGTCTATTTTTTTTACCTCGAATCCAAAATGTAGTTTGCTTAAATACGGCATTGTCAGGTTCACAACGATTTGTGAAAAATTCTTCTCACGCATGCGCGTCAAGTTCATATGCATAACTCCTGCCGTTAGTCCGGAACCACCCTTTTGGGTACTCACAGGGTACTCTATCTTGCGAAGAAGCTTAAATCTTAATACTGCACTGGCAAGGGTAGATGGACCAAAGTTTGTCATCTCTGACCACAAGTCACCAACACTTCTTAAAAATAACAAGTCAGTATCTAATAGGACAATTGAGTCGTAAGGAAGAATATCAGCCAAAAAGATGCCAAATGTAGAACCCGGCCGGTAAATATTTCGCATCCATATTCTATCCTTTGGGTATTTGAGTGGCACGTATTCCAGATGGAGGTTGTTCGTATACAACTTAGCCCACTTGGAAATTTCATTTCTGATTCTTTCAAAGTGAACTTTTTTGTTAGAGACGAGTATTAGATGGACACAGTCATCTGCATCTACTGTAATTATTATAGACTTGATGAGGGTTAGCGTTTGGTTGACTTGACGTTTGACGTCATTTGCCGTTTTGTTGGACCCTTGATCGTAGATTAGTAAAGTTAATTTTGGACAATTTTTGGTATCTATCCTCGACAACTTAATATTTGCTTGCGATCTTGCCTTGTCACAAATGGCGATTCGTGAAGAAATGTACAAGCAGAGGGCAATACGTATTAAACGGTACGTGTGAGACATCTTAGGAAAAGCGGTTGGGTAAATCCAATTGTTCTACAAAAAGGATGCAATGAAACTGCAATGTCAATAGATAGGTCGGGACTGTGGGCTTGCATTATTGAAAAGGGAATATAATTGTGAATAAATTGAATTGTTAATAAGGTGATTAGGAACCTGGGATAACGGATCTACTATAGGATTATTACTTGGGGCAGTGAAAAACGGTTCAGTATAAAGGATAAGGCATTTCTTCAAGATTTCAAAAGTTGCATGTAATAAGTGTTAGGCTCATGTGTCATGTGAAATGAATCCAAACTCTAAAAAAAATTTTCAAAACGATTAGGAAAAAATAAATTTCAAATTTTGGTGTGTTTCTAATAGCTAGTGCAACAAGCAAGCTAGTGATTTTGTGGGATCTGGCTAAATAAGTTTATTTTAAACTCCAGTAAAAATCCATTTATCCCGAAAACGTTATATCTACTTATATCTTCAAAGTTTTGCAACACATGTAACCTGCAATTCTTGTTGATTATGGCTTATGCCTAATGTCAAATAAATGATACATACATTGCATTTGATCGGAAATGAAAGTTAAGGGTACAAATGTGCCCTGAAGTGTACACAAAACCATTTTGTAGTATATTTTATGGTATGAATAAAGGTGAAGGTGTAAGATTTATTAATAATGACCCTTTTTAATTTATGGATTTTTTATTGAATTCATTTACCAAACAAATTGGTACCAGTTAAATTTATCTTGTACTTAATTGTATTGTACTTGTATACAGGGTACAGGGTACTTGTATTTATCAGAGTTAAAAAAACTACAGATAAGTGTTTTGAATGATTGAAAAAATCTATGAAAATTCTTTTAGAACAGCGAAAACGAAAACAACTTTTATTGATTCTATATGTTTTGTTGAAAATCGAGTTAAATTTTTCACTGCAATAATTAACGCATAATACACTTCACTCATGGTCATTAACAAATCGCATCAGAAAACAACGAAACACCACACCACAGAATCTATAACTCAGCAAAACTTGTGTGTAGTTTAATAGTTTTGGGCATTATTCGCAGCAATTGTAGTTTAATGTACTAAATAGTGCTTTCAATGCTGCAAGCGGAATTGTACTAATGAAATAAATTGCTCAATTTCTACCTTATTTTAAATTCAAAAAGTTGTAATTGAATTTTAATTGCTCTTGCCCTTGCTCCTGGAAATTTACCACATCCAATAAATAAATTCTGGTTGATTTCCAGCATCTGGTACCCTGAATTTTTAATAAACTTATCGAGATCCGTTGAAATCTTTTTTTTCAGTATTCTTATAATGGAATATTTTCTATTCAAGTTATTATTGCTGACGTTCAAATTTAACTATCTTCAAGCAAACACTCGTCGCGCCAAAAATGGTAGCAGTAGAACGAAAAAACAGAGACATAAGGCAAATAGATAAACAAAAAGTTCTGTTAATTGAGCAAACATTTCCTATTAAAATTTTATGGACAAATGTTGCACTATTTTTGTTTATACATTTGGGTACAATACTTGGCCTCTACCTAGCACTTACTGGAGAACCGATGTGGCAAACTTACATCTGGGGTAAGTCGCGATTCTACTAAACAAATTTACTACAAATAACCCTGCACCTAACCGGTTTTCGTTTATTAATATGCAAAAAAGAATTGATTGACTCAAACTTTAAATAGTACAAAGTTGCTTTTGATAAAGGATTAATAAAGACTCATACGAAACACTAATGATCCAAGCTCACTTTCTACTTTAAATCCCATTGAATACACAATATGGTTGTTGGAATACATGCAAAGTTTTAAATAAGTAAAATAATTGTAAATGTTTAAAATTTAGGTTAAAAATTAAGTTTAAAGATTGACTAAAGTTTAACCTAAATTGTCTCAATTTGCGTTTGTTGGTAAGGAAGGCGGGAGGAATTTTTTAAGCTTCTAAATTTTGAATTGTATTTTTTAGTTAACTCTACCCGTTGAAAGGTCAGAGGTTATTTGGTCTTTCAAAAATGGTCTTACGAAAAAGAACACAATTGTGAAAATATTTATTAAAGTTTTTTAGATATATAATTTAATTTTCGTCAACCATCGAAAACTAATTAAGATGTCCACTTAATACTTTTACTTGCAGCTGGACTTTTGCTAGTAGCGGGCTTGTTAGGAACTACGGCCGGAAGTCATCGGCTGTGGTCACATCGCTCATATAAAGCAAAATTGCCACTTCGCATTCTCCTTGCCATTTTTCAGACGTTTTCTCTTCAAGACAGCATTTATGTCTGGTGTCGTTACCATCGTATTCATCACAAATATACGGAAACAAATGCTGACCCGCACAACGTCAAGAGAGGTCTCTTCTTTGCCCATATCGGATGGCTCCTAACCAAGCATCACCCAGCATTTATACAAATGGAGAAGGAGCACGACTTCACCGATCTTTTAGCAGACAATGTTGTAGCTGTACAGCACAAGTAACTTATAAGCACAGTTCTAAATTAGAACCAATTTTTCTAAAAATTCTAAAATAAATATTTGTTGTTGCGTTCTAGGTTTTATTTATGGCTCTGGATTCTCTGCGGCTTCCTAATTCCGCCTGCAGTCTGCAAGTACTTCTGGAATGAGTCACTGCTGAACGCTGTTTTCCTGGCAACGGTCGCTAGATATTGTCTAAGTATAAATTTTACTTCAATGGTTAACAGCTTCGCTCATACTTGGGGAACGAGACCGTTTGATAGGTGAAAACAAATCATTAATTAAGTTTGATTAACTACACTTACTCGACCTTAATACAAAAATTGTTGGCGGTGTTGATCTAGTGGTCAAGAGCTTCTGTCTTTTTCTACTAGCCAGCATGAGAACGAGGGTTCAAATCTCACCCTCAGCCACAAAAAAAAAATCTTAAATGTTGGCTTTGTCTTGAAGGAATTTCCTTGCCTCCTTTTTTTTGCGTAATTACCCAATAGGTTTACCAGTAGTGTTAGAAAATTACCCTCATTTGCGTAGACAACATCTCTGTTACTGAATGAGTCCTTCCCTACCTTCTCCTTATTATTACCATCCGTCCTGCGGAAATATCATATAACGTCCATTTTTTTTACAAAATTCTTATAACTTCACTTAGATGGAATGAAAAAAAATATTCTTAACAAATTTTGAATGTCGAATTTTAGGTGCTAATGTGATGTTTAAAGTCTATAAAAACAAACTTTTTCCTTCACTCTATTTGAAACAAAAAACGTGTTAGTTTCACATTGAATACCGTATCACCAAATTCGATGCCCTTTAAAATTTTCAATTTTTGATGTTGTTTTTAACTAAACAAACCTTTGTGAGAATTCAAGTAGTTCAAGTTGTTTATTCTAATAATGTAGTTTGAATTTTTTTCAATTAAACTAGTATATACTTAGCACCACCAATTTTACCAGCCAAAGTTTCAATTTAAATGTCAAAATTTGATATGTTAGTAATGAAAAATCCCAAATGTCCAAAAACATAATTTGATTTTATGATTATTTTGTTGCAGGCATATAGCTCCTGGGGAAAATTTCTTCATTTCCGTGCTAAGCACTGGCGAAGGGATGCATAATTACCATCACACGTTTCCTTGGGATTATAAAACAGATGACTTGGGCATGGGATGCCACAATGTTGCGACAGTATTCATAAATTTTTTTGCTTGGATTGGATGGGCCTATGACTTGAAGTCCGTTCCTCGTGAAACTGTACTGAAACGAGCGGGACGCACCGGTGATGGAACGCACTCATCTCAGAGAGGTAGCGCACGTTCTAAATTGATTGACATAAATAAATCGACGTACGCGACATAATAGAACAACATTTTTCTACCTTATCTTGGTTCAAAATTGTTACATCCTAACAATACATGTTTATGCTAATCAGAAATAGCGTATTAAAAATTGGAGATAATTTAAATTAGTACTTAACTCTAAGCGCAAGGACAAATTACAGGAGTTTCCACTAAAAAAATAAAACAATCCCACACGTCATCAATCTAAGAGCATTGCAGAAACATTTTAATATGTGCCGAAAGTGACTTATTTAATTAGTCAGGTTTCGTCAAAAGACAAAAGAGGAGCATTCACTCAAAACCATTTTTAAGGAACCAAAAACAAGCATTATTTCTCCAACACCAAAGAGACGCTATTTGTTTTAAAATGGAGAGGTCAGACAATTTACATTAAACCTTATTCAATCGGAAATCCAACTATTTGAAGTGCCTTTGGGTCCACACATGCATCAGAGCATTATCTCACTGCATCCACTGGTAGTCAAAATTCGCCCATTGAATTTTTTTTTGAATTTAATTATCTTGTCCCAAAGCGTTTGAAAATCAAAGCTAATAAGATAAAAAGTCAGAGGAGCGTATAAAGAATATATGAGACCATAGTAAATAGATTTGTTTACTGTGTAAGTACTGTTTATATTTTAGTCCCTTTAAAACCATTTTTATAAATAAAAATAAAGCCACATTTAATATATGAAGATATAGATTGTAGTAATTTTACGGAGTTTAATGTATAGGAATTGAATTTGCGAATGAGAGTGGTATGTCGAGGTTCCATTTTAGGACTTCCTTGTCATTTACAAAACGAGGTTGGAATGGAGGAAATAGGGCCCACGATTATGTTTCAATGTTAAAATTAGAGTTAATTTAAATCCCTTTTACATTAATTTAATTTGCTACTAACCACTCTACCAGGACACTAACCTAATGTAGTAGAATGAGAAAAAATTAAATAGAAGTTCAAAGCTGCATTGAATACTTACTTTACTTATTCTTATTTACTTTTTAACGACAAATGACTTGACTTCAAGAGTTTTGTTTTGTAAAATTTTGTTTGTATGAAGTTAGAACCAAATTTAAAAACGCAAAACAAAAACAAATTAAATTACCCGTCGTAAAATAAGTTAACCAGTAGAGTAGGTAGGAGAATTGAAGAAAATGTAAAAAAAAAATTAGCGACGTTAAAATAAATTAAGTTAGTCAATTAATACACAAGAGATTATTCAAGAGTGAAAAATTATTTATGGAGTCATCGGAACCGTGTTAACTTTAGATTTTATTCAATAATAGGGGTTGCCCTTATGGAGGCCATTTGAACTCAAAGGGTTACTCCGGGTGAAATAAGACTCTGGTGGGACCATGGGACCATCATAACTTTTTGTGTTATGCAAAAGTAGGGGTTGACTTTGAGAGGTATTTTGAGGCAAAAAGGGCTCTAAGATTTTACTTTCAAATGATATTTTGAGGGTAGGGGTCATTATTTTGTAAAGGAGACTTTGGGGTCATCAGGGCCATTACAGCTTTTCATATATTGCGAAAGTAGGGTTTGACCTTGAAAGGTCAATTCGAGTTCAAAGGGTCGTTTTCGGAGGTCACAGAGAAAAGTGTCTTATAGAAACGTTTTTCCCCTTTATAAGAGGAACACCTTTTTTTGGCGTCATTTTTCATGCTGTCATAGGATGATATCCCTTGACCTCTTATATCCAAGGGAGTCACTTCCAATCAATCAAAGACAAACGTGAACCGGGTAGGATTTCAAGGAACTCATATCCAAAAACAAATTTGACATAGTTGTGTAGTTTCTGAGATAATCGCAGTACTCGGACGGAAAGACAAACACGACGAAAACATAAAGCAGATAACGCTACTTAATAAAATTAAAAGAGATTTTCCAAAAGGCATTATTCATTTCAACGTATTTAAATCTTATTTCCTTTCAACAAGTGATTAACTAAAACGTAAGCAAGATCATGTTATTAGTTGAACTTTAAGATTGACAATAGATTTATTAATAAAAATATTAATAGATAATATTGGTTTTGGTAAAACCAAAATTACTTATCGGATTGCACGACCTTTGTCAAGAAGTATCAACGTAAACTATATTTTGTTCCTTCTTACTGATTTCCTCAAAAAAATGCATCAAAGTTTGGAACACAGGTCGTTTGACGCTTTCCATTTCCCAGCATTCCCTCATCAAAGAATAACTAAAAAAAAATATAAATTAAATTGAAGTTTTAATAATTTTCACGTGTGCAATAAAGTACCTTGATTTAGTTTCTAAACAAAACAAACCAAAAGTGGAAAATTAAATGAAAATAAAATAAAATCATATTTAGAGTGTGCAAGAGATATTTAGTTGCTTGAACAGTCCATAACCAAGCCAAGGCCCATGAACGGGTCACGAGCTGGCTTGGTTTCTTACATAATTGTGTTTCTTCATTAGTTAATAAATATTAAAATTTAAATAATAATATAGCAATTGCGTTACATTTCGATTGATGCATAAGTTGGCTGAGGCAACCGTATTCCCGATTTGAGTTGCAACACAAATTCGGGTCCCCAATGTTGATTTGAGTATGGAATGCTTCCCATGGAATAAATTTCCCAGAGTGTGACACCATATGACCAGACGTCAGACGCCGTTGAAAAGCTTCTTTTATCCAGGGATTCAATAGACATCCATCGCCATGGTAACGGCTCACTACCACTCTTAACATAATTTTCATAATTCACTAACTTTCGAGAGAGGCCAAAGTCAGTTATACGAATTGTCAAATCAGATGCTACCAAAATGTTTCTGGTTGCTAAGTCTGAATGTACAACCTTAGAAATATTTTCAAAATTTCAAAATTTAAAGAATTCCAAAACAACGTTTTTTTGGCAAAAGGCTTACGTTCCTGGACCCTAGGTAATCCATTCCTTTTGCGATTTGTCCAGACCATTCAGAACACATTGTGTTGGTAACAACAAAGATGTTAGTACTTGCGGGATTTACTCTTGAGTTTCTGGAAAAATTGTGTTTTGAATTTAATATAAATAAATTTAGGAACCTTGCAAGTAATAATGTCTTAGTTTAGACGCCAATGGAATGCTATCATGAAAGAATTATGATTAAAAAATATAAAAAAGTTGTTTGAAGTAGTAACTTTGTGTACTTTACTCAACGTTTGCAGTGTTGATTCCGTCTGTAAAATGTGTAGAGTTTCTTAAAAATCGTTCCAAACTTCCATTGTTCCAGAATTCGATTGCCATGTATGCAACTCCTTCTTTAAGTTGTCGAGTATATGCAGCGACCAAGCGAACAATGTTGGGATGTTGACCGATGTAAATCAATAATTTCAGTTCAGAAAGTAGGCTCCTTAGCTGAACCCTATGATGCTCCATATCATCAGTATCAAAAGATTTAGTTGTTTTGTATGCAACAACTTCGTTTTTCCCGCCATGCTTCAGGATTCCTTTATAAACAACTCCGAAGTGTCCTCCTCCTAATACTGTGTTGAAGTCTAAAACGTTACATGCATGCTAGACTTTATTTGTTATACAGTAATTATGATATAAACTATTTGTTTTGTTTCAAATGTAGTTTTAATGTAATCTGTAAGGCATATTCTCGCTTGAATTGATTTTACCTATAAAAAGTGAGCGATGTGGGACTTCAAAAGTGTGGTTATAGGGTTGGGAGTATGCAAATTCTTCAAAATCAGTCTCGACATTATGTAATGTTTCCTTTTTACCTTGCTTAAACTCTTGGAGCTCCTTGGATGTAAGAATATGTACAACAGCTCTCTGAAAAAATAATATTGTAAAATTATCCTAAATACACCTAGATATTTATTTTTTGTTTACGTACTTTAAAATAAACAATTGCTAAAACAACAAATACAATAATGGCGAGAGTAGTTCCGGTGACGATATAAATAATTTCGTTTGTATTTGTTGTCAGCGATAAGTCATCAATGGAGTGACGAGGGGTTGCTAGAGTGAGACAATTTGGTTTAGTTCTTAAGTTGTTTATAATATTATGCGCGTTGCAGCAATGTATCTTACGTTTTGGGCTTAAATAGAAGCTATTCTTTTCTTTTCCGCAAATACTTTCCGAATGACAAACATATACTCCAATATGGCGGCGTGTGAACGGAGAAAAGACCAAGTTCGAATGCTCATCCGTTGCTAACACAGCAGTTGGCTCCCCTTCTTTTTCCCAAAAAATCAAAGATCTTATAGTAAATCGCAACTGCTTATCAAGTGTGAAGTTCTCCCCCAATTCTACTGTATGGCTAGTCTCTATTTTGCGGATTGGAGATGCTGGACCTGTAAAGATGAGAATAATTCTCGAGTCAATTGGGGTCATAGCAAATTTTTGTTAATTTCTTACATATGTCCATAGATAGAACAATACTTTTTCCGACTTTAAGATGGGCAAACATATAAATCCTTTTTGACTGGTATGTGTAAGCAGCTGATATTTCTGTAATTCTTGCTCCGGAGTACTCTAGCTCTTCAACTTGTAAAATATCTTTCTCCATGTGCATCATTAACAACTCAATTTTGTTATTAAAAAACACAAGAAATTCTCCAACAACTAGAACATTTGAAATGATTCTATCCTTAACTCTCGCTTTTATTTCGGTTCCAGACATATCACTTGGGCCGTTGATGGGACGCAATTTGTAACTTGTTTGATTGTTGCTACCAAATAGAATAAGACTATTTTTGTAAGCTTTGCATCCTTGGAAGGAATAATAAACCGTGGTAAAACGGTCAACCAGTAGCGGAAGTAGGCCAGTTTCAATTGTACAAGACGTTCTAGGTCATCAGGATCATCATTACTTTTTGTT
>VYYI01000858.1:0-24842 GCA_021029175.1 Bilobella aurantiaca
CATTTCCGCTCCGCAATGCTGCTCACTTAACCGTGACCCTGACTAAGCAAAAGTAGAGTGTTGAAAGGGGAGACATGGGATCAAAATAAGAAAAAATCGCTGCAGAACGTTGGTATAAGTGATACCATGTAATACTGTGGGATTTTCTGGCTCCAGTTTCACTTTCACAGTTCGCAGCCACAACGGAATTCTCAGAAGGGGAGGAGAGCTTAAAGAGTAAACCATTCGCGTACAGCCCCACTTTGATTAAGTGCACACTTCCTATTGAGATCAATTCACTCACAGACCCTTTCTTTCTCTTCTCTCGCGTAGTCATTTCTCCTAATCTCAATTTTTTTTCTGCTCATGAATGCATGGTGGTCCGTCGTTGAGGCTCATTACACCTTTTACTCCACCACCCTTCTATGTGCTATCTTGAGATGGCAGTGAGGATTATTGTCGTCCTTAGTACACCAGTACCATGCTGTTCTACAAATGATACTGTGACACTGCTAAAGTACGAAGCCACCGAAGACCCAAATCTTTCCAGCCTATCATGACTTTTTCTTTTAAACGCCTCGTCCATACATCATCAAGATGATTATTCCAATTCTCACAACAACAAACTGGGTCATACAACTAGGCACATTTTTTCTGACCCACAATGATCCTAGGGGATTCATTTTATGACGGTAGTGCAAAGATTTGTGGATGAAAATGAATCGGAAGTTCCACAGAGTAATAAGCGGGTAAACCGAGAGCTTGATTTTAGTGGGCATGCTGAGGGATGACTGAATGACAGAAAGAATTAGACAGCATACACGCGGCTATCTCTCAGTACTTCATACTTATTTTTATATACTTTACCTGAAAAAGCTGCTTAAAGGACAGTGCGCAGAATGTGTGAAAACAGTCAAGCCCTCCACTCCACACACATGCGGGAGACATTTCGTGGAAGTAATTCCTTTTATTTTACTCTTCCTATTCCCTGTTTCTCCACCGTGCGAAGAGATCTTCTAAGAGAGCGTGCATAAATTACGTAACGCTTTTGGGTGTAACGTAACTAATCCGGAAATAAAATTGTATGATCCAAGGTTTTTGAAAACCTGCAGAAATCATTTTTCCTGAATCTAAAAATTGGAGGAAAAAGCAAGAACTGTAATATCTGATCCGTGGAATTTTTCTTACTCTAAGGAATCGGAAAAAAACCAAAAATTAAAGTGCAATAAGCCTCCCGTAGCATATTGTTGTGAATGGTGATCCAAATTGCAGAATTATTACCAATTATAGGATTTCCCACAGAATATTTAAATTTTGTTCAAATATGCCAAATGTGAGCTATGCAGTGCAAAATATTTCAATTAGTGCGTTAAAGATCAAATATGACCAGCAATGATATGCCCAGAACCTGAACTAAAAAGGGCCATTTTGCACATATCCCATGCGTACAGCGTCGAAAACCTATGCAACGTGAACCTTATTCTTAAACGTTTCATCCGCAAGGGTTAGGTGTGGAAACTTTTAATTGACCCATCCCGAGGGTCACAATTTTGAGGTCAATAGATGAAAGAACGAGGGTACGTGCTGACTGAAAAATCCCATGTTCAATTCTACAAGGATTTCCCAGTTTTGAATTTCCATTAAGAACTCGTTAGCATAGATGGAGGCTATTTGCCTCCGAACTCCTCGAACTTCGTTCCTCTGGCGAGGTGAACTATGGGTTTCTGCACCTACCGCTTAAAGAGGGGATTCTCATTAAGGCGTATCAATGCTGTTTGCCAGGAACACACGAAATTATGACCATTGTTAGCCATTTAACTTGACCCTTTGATTGCACGAACAATATTCAAGATAACTTTGGAGGTCACCCATTTACGGCAGTAGAAAGGGCATACTTGTTCGTAACCTATACGGTTAAAGAAAGTGTTTTAAGTCCACCATGGTTTACTTGTCGTGCGAACAGAAGAGGTATGAAGTTAACGCTACAGTTATTTGTAGATTTTTAAAGTTTCTGCTAAAGATTTTAGGAATTGTTTGCCCCAATTGACGAATTTCCCGTATAAAATAGCTTTTCTAGCGTCGTTTATGCTTTTTTAACCTTTTTTGAGCCAGTTATGCCAACTCATGCTTTTGGAAAAAAATAAAAACATTCCTGTGGTTTTCACGTTGACAGATTTCGATTTTACCTAGCTGTCAGGGGTGTAGGATCACTTAAGCTGACTTTTGCTGGTTGGACGCCTATTGAGGATGATGCTGTGTGAACGGACCTAATAGTGACACTAAGGCTGAGAGATCAAACGACGGAATTGGAATCAAATAAAAAGTAGAACAGATGAGAAAACTTTGATTAAGCAAATGCTTCAGGAGAATGACGATGTGGGAAAAGTTTTAAAAATCCATCGTACATAATCTTTTTCCCTCTCCCATCACAAACTTTCAACACATAAAAGGAGTCCTTCAGATATACAGCTCAAGTATGGCATATGACAGGACACAAACAATGCTGGGAAGGGAGAGGTGGGCCGACGTAGTTAAAAAATCTCTCTACATAGTGATGAAATGAGCAGAAGTGAGCCATTCCACTATTCCCCATATATAGGACTACCCCACCGAGCTGTAGCTCTCGTCACATTGAATAGGCAAAATGGAATGTCGATGCCTTCTCTCTACCATTCCTTAATTATTGATCCATTTCTTCTCAACTTTTTTTCTCCCTTGTTGACTCTGAATCTCCAATTTCATACTCCTCCTGTCTTTCCAACTTCCATTTGTCTCCATATGTTCTCCAATTCGGATACCCGCACCCGTGACGGGAATGCAAATAGAGCAAACACATCACCTGTGAGTGGTTTAACATTCCCTCCACAAGATCCCATAGGCCTGCCTCGCATCATTCTCCCTCCGTATGCATTCTGCCTTGGCAACGTGGATGTAGTGTATATGCACATGGCTGCTTCCTGTTTTGTTAACCTTTATGCTGTGTGGCACAACAGTTGGTTTTACACCGAATCTGATTTTCTTCACAGGCATACACTAAAGGTGATTAAAATTCAATATAGTGTCTCATATCCCACGTCTTTAGGTCTTAAAGGATCATGCTGAGTGTGAGTTGTATTAAGGAGCTTATCCATCCTCTAAATTATTTCCTGTAAACATTAACTTACACGTAGGTGATGCAGGCGAGGGATCAAATACAGGGACGGATGCTACACAACTTTTATAATGTAATTTTCTTGTTGGGGAAAGTATCTTCATAGACCCAGAAGAAATATAAATCACACCAGATTCTCCATGGGGAGGCGAAGCGCACTCGGTTCGAGTAATCAAAACGTTCAAAGATAATGATGAGGACAGCTGACAGCTTCTGATACTCTTCTATTTTATTGTCCATGCGGAGTGTGACCAAACCGTTTTCAACCAATAGTCCAGTCAGGAGTAACATGAATACACATATGGAAATATCAAAGACCGTGCTGAGGATTCGTCATATTGGTGTGAGATGGGGGGCTGCCGTTACCCCATGTCAAGCGGAGCGGTAGGATATTGCAGCGTGGGGAGACGGACAATGCACTCCGTACAGATGTTACAAGGTTTCCCCCTGATACTGATACAAATAGAAAAATACCTAAACTGGACCCTGTGATGAGCTCTCAACGAGCACAATCCTACCCAGCATGGCTTATAGCTGTCTCCCAAAATTGAGTTGAAAGTTCAGATGCGACTTGAAGTGACTTCGGGGACCAGCAGTGGTTGGATCCAGCGTGTCAGAAATCACTCAGTACTGATTGAAAAACTTTCGTATAATACCACTGCCTTTAACACGATTAGAATCCGTAATCAACTCCTTAAAATCCACAATATCACACTTGCTAAAGCCTTTCATTCCCGTACCTTGTGTGGTAAATATTTTGATCCCCACGTGGTTAGAGATGTTATTATACCATATCCTCCAAGTGAAATTGAGAGTTACGGAGGGATGGAGGTATTAACATTATTATTGCTGCCCTTCGAAATATTAACGCCTGCGGTGTGGTCCTTTAAAATAGAGCCCATCCCATTCTCAATTAATCGAATGCTCTTCCCAGAGAGAGGGAGCGAGAATGAGAACTCCAATGAAGAGGGAGAGCAACAATCATAATAATAATTGTTATTATTCCACTGCACGCCAAATGTGTGGGAAAGAGCGTCAACTTTGTACATGGTGAGGGAGTGAAAGAGTACTACTAAGTTTATGTATTTTATTAAATGGGGAAGGGATGTGCTCGCCGCCTGTTCATATACAGAGCTCCCCCTCCTGGTGTGTCTGTGTGCCTGTCTGTTTGTACAATTTATTAAAAAGGGGAGCGAGAGAGAGAGGGAAAGGAGCCAGGATGATGATGATGGTGATGTGATGACTATGTCAGGCAGGCTGGCATTTAATCTAACCTCTAACAAGAGGAACATGAATTTAGGAAATGGTTGGTTGGTGAGAGGGAGCCGCGCTTACGGCTTTTAGGGTGGATACTGCAACAACAACCACTGCCCTTGTCACTGTCACGTACCCGTAATTTGTAATGCAGCTTGAAGTCACTACATACACATGGTCGTTGTACTCCCATACGGGAGACTGCTTATTTAACCATGCCCGCTTTCCAGGATCACATATACAGTGTATATATAACGGACGAGGGGGAATGAATAAAGAGCCACCGTTGAGCATGCGAATGGGACTTTTAAATGTGGACCATGTGCTTAAAGCTCGGATGTCACGAGAATATAATGGTGAAACTCGGGAAGTTCCACCCTTCTCCCACCATTCCCATCCACACAAGTTGAGCTCAGATCAAACAGTGAGTGTGTGCGGACCGTGTGTACTTACTCAGAACGGAGGAGGATCTCTCCATACAAAAGCTTTTTCTATCTTCCTTGTCCTCCACACGACGGCTGCTGCTGTTACCGTTGGCCCCTCACTCACAACCCCTCCGTATCACAACTCGAACAATAATCATAACTCAGGAGCACCCCGCTGAGAGAGATCAAGTCTGTAGCCAAAGCTCGTACAAAATATGGCTAAAACAGCGAGTGGGGCGGCGGAGGGAGTATCATCTCTGACACGAGACTTGCTCTACCCACCCTGAGAATTATGCCGTCGTCTAAAACAATAAAATAACATGAAATTTCCCTTTGCACCAAGACGACCGTTAATCCCCCATTCATATTTATGTTAGTCCAAGGCTCCTTTGCATTAACATCGTGGAGAAAATCAAGCTAAAATGACGAAGTTTTCCCTTCGTCCAAAAGCCTGCTATGAGTCTCACCGTTGACCCGATAGAGGGCCGGAGCTGCCTCGTCCCTTGTCTACTACTCCTATGTCCAGCGGAAGGAAGGGTGACTATAGAGGAAACAGCCCGTGTCAGGACCAGTAGTATGTGGAGAGACCTCAACATTTCCCCCGTTGCCCATGGGATATCTCATGCAAGTGTGATACAGTGGTTATAGGAAATACGTGTGCGGGATCTTCCAGCTCCCATTTTCCCTCAGTGGGACACAAATGAAGCCCTAATTGTGAGATAAAATCCCTTAAAACTTGATCCCCACACACGGCTGGAGAAATGCTAGCTCAAGGACTGCATGATAAGGCGACCCACGTATCATACCATCTGCTCCCTCTCTACGGGGGAGCTGTGATCCGTGCGGATAATTCAAGTCCCTGATTCACTCCCGGTTAAATCCCATGAAAATTATGTAGCTATACCAGTAGAAGCATACTGCTAGAGGCCGCATCATGAGCATCGGGACGATGAATAAGCCATTGTATCCAATTTCCCCCTCTTTGAATTTCCATCTCGTCCTACTCCTCTGGTCGTCTTCCCGTCCTCACCCAACATCACTGGACCATGTTTTCATGGACGTTTATTAAGCGGAGAGAGTATGGTGAATGGGTCGGCTTAGCTCCGGCTTTTCCCTCGTCATATCCTAATATTATTATGGTCGCCCTCACTCTCCCGCACGCCCACATACAGACATACATAAGGGTCCACATAGTCGGACGGATGCCGGAAAAGGATATATGGCGGAAGGGGGAGAGTGGAATCTCTTCAGACCTTTCCACTGCATGTGTGTATGTGTGCTAAAGTGTAAGTTGGAGCATGTGTGTGGTGCTGGAGGCCGGATTTAGTATGTCGGACGTGATCGAGTAGGAAGGTCGTGCTCGTCACGGTTGAATTCATTTGTTTCAGCCTTTTATCCTATCTCGGATTCCCAGTTCCTCCTATTGACTCCGCACTGACTAAATTTCGCGGTTGTCTGGTCTTCTCCCCTCGTTGATGAGAGGGAAATGCATCCATGGTTCATGCTCTACTCAGGGCCTACATGCACGCAGACCCCTCATACATATGTACATACACATATCTACAGCTCACGCATACCAATCAGCGAAGTTTTGCCCCCTTTCGTATACTCCCGGCGGCGGTAGGCCCGGCTTATCCTCATTTTCGGCGGCCTCTGGATTATACACTCCCGCCGGAGGTGAGTGAATGCCATAAGTTCATTTACGTTACCACTTACACTACCCGTCATCCCCAGCCAGTCCAACTCTAATCTCACCAACGAGTTTTAATTCCACAACTTTCCCGCGGCTCTTTACATCCAACCGCATCGTCAGCAACAATGTTCCACTCTCCCCAAAAAGCCCTTGCAGCAATTCAGGTCTGCCTTGCTCTCCTTTGGTAGTAGTAAAAGTGTGAAAAAAATATGGAGGGAAAATTTAAAACTGAACTCTTCCAAAAAGTTTAAATGTGGGGACGGCGACCGCGTTCGCCTCGATCGCAGTTGTTAGCCTGTGCCTGTGCCAGCGCAGCCCGAAGCGCACAGAAGACAGAAAAAAAGGAACTGAAAAGTTCTGACGTGTGTGCATGTTGGTAGCCCCAAACGGTAGTATCATCATTTCCCCCGAGCGCTAAGCCCCTGAATAAGCAGACAAAGCGGCGGGCGGGGAGATAAGGCGAGTGTGGTCTAATCCATGTGCTTAGTACTGGCTAAGCCTTCACGGTCCTCCGAGCAATTTGATCGTAATAATAGACAAGGGATGTGAGAATCCTCCAGCTGTGCCATAATCCACCGTTAAAATATAGGATTTTGGCTATTTGTAATTCGAGCTGGAGCCCTCTGTGATAGGTATTATATGTTGGTACACACACAGCCGCCTCTGAATCTTCAGCGTGACATACATAGGGAGAGACTATGAAACCGGCTAGTACAAAGCCGCTCCATGTTATTCGCCTTTTCACCCCTTACTCTACTAATCTCCGCCACTCCAGTATAACACATCCTGTAGGCCCAAAAACATGGCCTTACTGTATGGAGATGGAAAAAGATAGCGCAGAGGGATATATTATTATGTGGAAGACTGTGGGATTCCCGGCACGGGAGGAGGACGCCGTGCGTGCGTGTGCATGGAGTAAGATTTCCCGAAGAGGGTTCCGCGGGATGATCATGATAATGGGCTGATATGATATGAGAGTTGGGTTAAATTATCTCCCCGCCGTTCCCTACATGGATCCTTCAGCCGTCTACACACCACTTCCTCCTGCTCCCCCTAATGGTTCCTGACTTTAGCTTGGCTCGCATTAAAATACACGGGACTACATATACGACGGATAGGATGATGATTAACGCTCGTATTGTTGGCACGGTGTATGGTGGCGGTAGTGTGGAGAGCATGCTAAAGGGGTCACGCATGGGATGCATTCCTCCTTCTCCCCGCGCCCTATAAAATCCCGAGTTCTCCACTCCCCTGCCAGCCATATGACTGTACATGTGTACGTGTACGTTTATGTGTATAAATGTCTGTGGAGGAGGAATATAAGCTTCATTTACTATATGAGATTTTCCCCAAAGAGAATTTCCGCCTTTCATCCCATCATCGATTTTCTCTCTCTCTCTCTCTAATGGGTGATTAAGGAAGGAAGGAGTCCTTTGCCCGCTCCCTCACTATCCCACTGTCTTCCAAGTGTGGAGATACGCGGAACACCCATATATATGTTCGGCTACGACTCCCAACCCTCCTCCCTAATATGGTATACACAGAGTTTATTTCTCCTAATGTCCTCGCTCGCAACTCTCCATCATCATCATCATCAACATGATGATCATCATGATCTTCGGCTGTGAGGGAGGAAGAGGACAGGAGCGGAGGGAAATGCTATTAGGAACGGGATGATCATTGAAAATGATACGATCAAGTGAAGAATGCTCTGAGGATATTGTTATGAGCTCTATTAGTCCTTCCATACTAGTTCCCATTTCCCTGCTTTTCTTTTGAGGTGTGTGTATATGTGTCTGTGTCTGTGTGCGTGTGTGCGGCACTGACCTTTTTCTCCAGGTAATTTTCTCCCTTTATATAGGAAAGTCTCCCGACGAGTCTGCAAACTTTCCTCTTCCTAACTCACTACACTCGCCCACTTTAGCCTTGAATGCCGACACCATTATCACCACATAATTCCGGTGGAGAAAGTCAGCGGGCACCCAATTTCCTGTGGCCACGCCAATGACTTTCCTCACCCCGGCCGGGTGGGACTGCCCACAATCATTGTACGAATGACTGTAACTAAACCAACTCACTGCCCACGAACCCGTGTCGCTGAATTCCCTGGACTTCTTCCGCACACATGCCTCACATTCTAAAATTTCCAGGATTTCCAAGTGTGTTTAAAATGGCCTAATTACTACTGGTTATGTTGGCTGGCACTTTAAGGGCTCACCTTAATTAAGGATGGAGGAGAGCAGGATAAAAAATTAGATCTATGTGTTGGCTGTGAGGAGAAGGTGGGAGCGGAGCTATGAGCGAGGTGGGAAAAGTTTTGATCTAAACTTTAGAATAAGATGAGAAGAGGGAAAGTGTGTAGGTGTGTGTGTATGGGAAGAATTTATGCGGGTGGAAAACAGTACTGGGGGAGCATAGGGGAGAGTATATATATGTTGGACCATCTCACTTGTCGTCTCTCCTTGTATGCAGGTATTTCCCGGCGGCCCTGTCTTGTCAAACATGTATGAGCAATGTAGATTCTAGCCCCATTTTGTTACTCACTCCCCGAGTTGAGTAATATGTTGACGTAAGCCGTGAGCGGAGGTTAGACACATGGAGTTGAGATGGGGAAAGTGGGGTTCAAATTTAGAATTTTACGGGACGGAGGGAGAGTAAGAGAGAGAGAGAGTCTGGAAGAAATACTACTGCGGCAGTAGTCTTCACGTGGAAAGTATATTTTCCGTCGTGGAAGTTTTGGTGAGGAAGTGGAGTATCCGGCAGCTGCATGCATATATACATTGCAGAATACTGGAGGAAAGCTGGTGAAATAGTACTTTCACTTGATGGCCTCTGTGTGTATATGCGTGTGCATGTATATATATATATATGTAGCTTAGAGAAGTGAGAGGGGGCGCGCAAGTGGTGCTGTCATAAAGTAAGAATGGAATTTTTATGCATGCGACATAATTCCACCAGCCGTGGTCGTGCATACTTGAGAAGTGAGTCCCCCGGTCACCGACATGCATATTCAGCAACTTCCTTTCTCTCTCTCCATACTCTGACTTAGCTCCCCCACTGATCCTTGACTGACTGACTTTTGGTGGGTCCATGGAGGATGTCCAGAGTGTAAGACTTTGTACGTGTGTGTGGGGAGCGGAAAATATGTGACTATTTTAAAATTCCAACCTCGCTTCCCTCGTCTCAATCAGAACGTGTCAGGGGCTGAGTTCCGCTAAAAACGCCCCTTCTTACTCTCTCCTTTTTTATTTATTATTTCCGTAATATGCTCCGCTCCACATTCTCCCTCCATTTATCCTTCACTTTTACTTTCCAAGCCACTCTCTCTCTCGTCATCTTGCATATTTTTCACAGGAACTGTTTTCTCCAAATCGATATCCTGCTACTCACTCACTCTGTTAGTCGAGCGATTTTGCTCTGTAGCTCACGGAGTATTACTGCTGCTACAATTTAAAAAAAATGATTTTATCCTCCACCCTGGGAACGCTTGCTCAGCTTAAAAATAACAAGAAGTCAATGGAACACGTTTTGTACAAAAGCGAGTTGGACTATGAATCCATGAGTGTGTATGTGTGAAACATAGAAATTGGCATGTAAGTTAGTAAATTCCTACAGGATCTTTGTACGTGAGTGTGCATACACACACAAGAGTAAGAACTTGTGTGGGTGTACGTCCGTGATTAGGTATGCGGGTGTGCATGTGTGTATATGTAACAGTGTGATGAGCATATCCGTAATGTTCGAACCCATATGTGGGCTGTCAGTGAGTGCAACTATTATACATGTGCGAGAGTCAGTACTCTGCGCGGGGATAGGGGTGATATGTGAAACATTTGGTGGGTCACAAGGTGGAGATGGGGAATTGGGAGCGTTTATTATTTAATATTTCCCAGTGAAATATACAGTAGATATAGGGGCCCCATATAATCATCTATTGAGTTCATCATGACTGTCAAGTGTCGCAAATTAGCCCTCACTTCCCTCCCCCCGTTACCCTTATGATTACTCTGTGTAATGTGTGTGAGTGTGCCTGGAGGGAACCTCGGGTTCTCGTCCTCATTGTGGTCGTTAATGCCGGAACGATGAGGCTTTTGTCCAATTTATACGCACACACACACACATGCACACGATTCATTGTGCCACATGGCGGGAAAGAGAGAGACAGAGTGGATGTTAAATCCACGAGTTGAAAACTCTGGTACGTGCTGGAGAATAAATGACTTTTTCCACGGTATTGTGATTGAAGAGGGCAGGGAGGGAAGGAGCAGAAGAGGGAGAATGGTAACAAACATGGCTGACTTAGCCAACTTTTCGAGCACTTCAATCCCGCGTTTCCCATCATCCGAGTGTCGATGAATATGCATCGTCATATACGCCCCGTCTATATTTAGCTCAACCGGAATATGATGATCATTCCTGATCCCATTGTGAATCACAAGTCGCTGAGCCAACCCCGCAGCAGCAGCAGCAGTGGTATTGACAACAACAGCATGCCGGCCAAAACGAGTGACAATGGGGATTTATGTACGTAGATGTGGGACTGCCATGTCAAAATATCCATGGTGATTCCCTGCGGATTTAACATCCCACTGAGGGTTACCATTCAAAGTCACTCTGTACAAACGGAAGGGAATCATACACGGGGTGGTAGGGTACAGTAATAATGGCTAAGGGTTTTGAAAGGGCGAGAGGCTCTAATAGAGTATTTGAATGCTCTTTCACCCTTTGATGGGTGGCGGCTGCTGTTGTTCCTCCTGCTTGTGGAAAAACTAAAAAAATCATAATAATAAATCTAGCCCTCGCACTAGTTACACTAGTGTATGTAGCACTACCTACATGAACATACGCAAAGGAAAATGTACTCAAACAGGCAAGCACACACACATATGCGTATTCAATTGTAACTCACATACACACGTACACAAATGCATTCAGATACCCCAACACACACAAGTATACATAAGTATAAAAATGTACTAACACACTACACTATACACTAAAAACACACATATATGTATAACTATCGTACTCGCAAACCCAAAGGACGCACACAAATACAGGCAATGTTTCATATGCGCACATCCACTGGGTATTTTTCCAGGTTTCCCTCGAACCGAACCATCACCTCCCGTTAGTACATTTACTTGTAATGTTGAAAAAAATGCGTACTATTTTTAAGGCAAAATTTCCCCCTCGCGGCTTTCCCTTCGCAGAGAGAGAGAGAGAGGGGGGGGGGGGCACATTGATGGGGAAATTAGAGCAGAGCCATTCGTATATTTTTCAACTCACTCAAAGTGCGTAGGTCTTAGGAATGAAGCCCGCCAAAGGAGGGGAACCTCTGGCGCGTCGGAGAATGGGAATGAACTGGAGTGTTGTCACTGTGCTCATAATAATAATCTCCTCGTATTCAACCCTGCTCCCCTCCTTGCTCCGCACCATCACCGCCACCATTTGGAATACGAAACCACTTCACCATCTCCTAACTTCCCGTGTTATTCTTCTCATTTTTTCCCCTGCCAAAATTCTCCCCTCACTTCAACAATATTATTATACCGTCCAGTAGCTGGAAACCATTATCCCTTTTGAGATGCTCAGTTCCCCTTGGCTAGAAGGAGTCCGGGATCCTCCGATTTGCTCTTTCCCCTGTGGTTCTCCCCAGCGCTCTTTGCTGGTATCTCCGTAATATGTCATGTATGCATGTATGTGCGTCTGTACGTGCGTGTCTGTGTAAATTGTAAATTGGACCAACCCCTGTACAGTACATTGGTTACATTGACGTTGTGACACTGGAGAGAACATCACAGGTTATTTCCTCTGAGGCATTATTTATTTCCTCCTATTCCTTTTTTTCTCCCATCCTCATGCTCCCCCTATCAATCTTCTTATTGCTTTTTCTTTATGTACGAATTTCCCTTCACTCTTCCTTGAATGCCTTCCCCCCTCTCCTTCTGCTCTACATGGGTCGACGCACTTTTTCTTCTCGGATTCGATTGGATTTTATTCCATGCATTTCTGAAAGATGGGAATGATTCCCCAAGGTCCCATCTCTATGATTTGTCCTCTTTCCGCCGTACCATAGCCTAACCATCGTTCCCCTCCTCCCCCCGCCCTGATGTGTGAGTGAGGCGGCTTTGGTTCATAAGACCACTACGTCCCCTCGACTTCCTTCTTCATAAAGACACACGGGCTGGTGGTGGTGAAGACAGATCTCGTATGTGTATAGAAATCGGAGTAGGAAGAGTAGGTAGTATAGTAGGATACTGCAGAGGAATTTTTGGCTTCGGAAGAAATCAGGATTTATTTTCTCCACGAATCTAGCTGGCACGACACAGCTGACTGAGAAATAGTCGGCTTAGTAGTCCAATCCTATGGCTACAAGGGGGAGCTTGACGGGGTGGGTGCACAAGTGGATTTAGGCCCTGCTTCCGTACTTCTCAGGGTTTTAGAGCAGCGCGGGTTCTCGGCCGCACCGCCCACATCACCGCTGTGAGACTCTTGGAAGAACACCTGGAATGGGAAAGAAATCTGTATAGGAATTCCCAGGAACAAATCCCGAGGCTCCACAGGGCCTAACTTAAGAAGGATATGAGGAAGGCGACGTGAGGAATTTTCAAACATGGAATTCCAAGGGATGGACTGCGGGGATATGGAAGGGCTTCCGGTTATTCTCGCGGGTGTTATACAGAGATTGGCTTGTATGGCACGGAAACCCCTGTGAGACATTAGGTAATCATATGCCCATGGAAGGTTGAATGGGAAATGACTGTTATATACGTGATTTAGAGGAGCTATGTGGAGCTAAGAATGTTAAATTACTCCCATATTACATTATGGAACTAAAAGAGTAGAGGGAATGTTGGGCTTATTGAATGGACAGGGAAAGCGGACGATTTCCCATATTTTTAGGGTCGGATTCTCTTCCGTTATGGAGGTCCTTTTGAGCATGAAATTTATGAACGGTTCAGCCAGAGAGGGACCACGGTGAATCCATCATTCCAATGAATTGGTTCCCTATTATGTAGGGAGGGGATGTGATAGGGCTTTTGGAAAATATCCTCGATTCAACGGCTATGCATCCACCATGGTAATGGAATTAGCTACAGATTGTCAATTAACTGATTTTTGAAGGTCTGATCCTCCTTTCCAAAGAGCGGCGGCGTAAAGGTGACTTATTGCGCCTGTGTTGTTACACTCACTTGAACCAGCAATATTGACAAGGATCTCTGAACGGGATCAATAGAGGTTTACATTGGGATATGCACGTATGTTCGAGTGATGGGCTCATGTACTGCTGCAGCTGATTCCTTCTCTATGCGTGTTTATAGTTAAGCACTGTGTGCGGGGAAACTTTCATAAGAATATTGGGAAAAGTATGTATTGACCTAACGTGTGACTTGTTTGCCTTCCCCCGTCAAAAGCTGGCTCAAGGGTGGTGTACAACATCGATAATGTAATAATAGGAAAGAACTTGACAAAAGGACAAAACCCATATACGGAGTGGTTAAAGAAAGGGATTTCCCGATTTTCCAACCCCTTGCTCATCGAATAATGGTTTTACTTCACACATTTACACACATGGTGTACATCAAGGCAGGTTAAAAGATAACTCGTCCATTTAGAAGGTCAGAAAAAAGCTGTCAACTCAAGGTTTCCTCAAACCAACTCTCATTTGTCTTCAAGCGTATCCCTACTCCCCTCAAGAAGAAGTTCTCTGGTATGACCATTTGCTACTGGGAAGGCTCCCAGATGGCCCACCTTATTATGCACGCTCTTGTTTCTCCAACTTTTCTCTCTCGTCGTCGCCCCCGACAGCAGTGGCATTCTGAAACTTAATCCTCTTTGGCCTGTCTAAGCTGACATATGACACTGGCTCGTGGTAGTATAAGGTATCTCCCGGCCCGTATGTAGATCTAGTGCAATGTTTACTCAGGCCCGAGAAACTTGTGGGTGCGAAAAAAAATGAAATAGGGCACGGTTCGTTGATTGGGACATGTCAAGACGGTTGCATTATTCCGTCATTAGAGGAGGCTCACTTAAAGAAGACCTAGAATATAATTCCCTTAAATAACACCCTTGGAAGCAAGTTTAAAAAACATTCCATTCCTTTGATCCACAAACATTTGCCACAGAAATCCGCGTAGTCTCTATCCCTACAGGCTCTTTACACTGTAGGACTCCAAGGTGTCGCACCACTGACTGAGCACTCCATGACCCCTTACGGTTTACGACGTCAAGAGGAGATTGAGGACGTTCCTCCTGGCTGGTGCCGATGACAGATTTACGACGGTAAGGACTAAAAGGGGTTGAAATTCAAAGCCACATACTTCCATCGCGTCGCCATGGAATCCATATATAATTTTACCCAAAGGGATCCATCCATCCCGCGACATGCTGCCGCCGCAACCCTCTCCTCGAACATCTCTTTTAATATTTTAAGACACTTTCCACGTCGCTGAGGCCCGAACGTAAGTTTCCACCAGCATCATCATCCCCACACACGTCCCCATGATGTCAGCGCCTGTCCCTTAAGAATTTTACCCAAAGAGTCTCCTCCCCTCCCTTTTTCTGCTGAGCCGTCACGTGTGTCCTCCAAAGTATAAAACATATGTCATGACAATGAATATGGTCCGGTCATCCCAATGGATCGGAAATTCCCTCGACAATAAAGATGAATGTTCTGCCATACCGGAGCAGTGGTAGTCGTAGTAGGAGTAAGATTTCCACTTTTATCTTTTGCATTACGGGTCGTTTGCCAGGGAAAATTGTGTATAAAATATAAAACTCCGACTCTCCCCAGCACACAAGCCAGCGGATGACTTTTATTTACAACTGTTCTGCTCCTCTGGTTACGGCTCGTCCACTACGTACATTCATTTTACCCACTGGGATAAACAAGATCATCAGAGTATGCAGGAGGAGGGTTGAGGAGCGTAGCAGTGAGAGTATGAGGATAGGGAACTGCCTGAGACCTCTTTACGGCTGCCATGGTATGAGGCATGAGTATGTACACAGAGAACGGTGGTGCCAGTGCTCATGTTGTTAAACAAGAGCCATGTAGAATAACAAAAGCGGGAAGTAGGGAGTCATTCAGTTGGTGGTCGAGTTCCTTGTAAAATTTCCCCCGTTGTTTATGTGTCGACAAATGACTCATAAATAATGGACGGCGGGAATGACCGTGCGGCTCTGTTCTACCTTTTCTTTCCATTCCCCATTTCCTCCCCACGTGGCCCAAAACACACTCACACACGTACACGTTTACCAACATAAATACGCATACACTTCTACACATTAACACACTAAACGAACACACACAGATTTGCTTGCTCACATACACATACTCGTGCACACTTACGCACACACAGAAGTATATACCTACTCACGTACACACACTCATACAGATGAACCCATTCACATACAAACCACCATGCCTATGTAGACTGCGCTGGCCCTATCTCACGCTCACTCCAGTGCGCTCTCCTCATCCACGGTCCATTGAGACATTGTAGAGGGTCATAATTTTAAGGAGACAAAGCCAAATAGGCACGAGGGGGATGGTGCAGGTAGGAAGGAGTTTTATTGCCCCTTCCCTGTCAATTTACTCCACGGGCTCATGTCCTCCTTTTCCCGCTCCCAATTCCCACCGTCCATTTCCCCACTACTGGCAGACAAGCCATCACTAATACACTTGAGGCTCCTCCATCCACTGTTCCAGGGCTCCTCACTTTAGGGGGTAACTAGCAATGTGTTTCCGGTCAGTTGATTTCCACAAAAATGGTAATCAATTGAGCCATACATGCAGTGTCTACAGGCAATAGTGTATACTGTCCGAACATACATCGAAAGGACTCAACAGTGAGATTCGCCATATCCCGCCCAATTTATTAATAGACTTTTTCCCTATAACTATGCCAACGATATTGATTTAGGTGAGTCGACAGGGATGGGGGGCGGAGGAAGAGGAGGAGGAGGAGGCACCGGGTTATAAAAATCCGCTATACCATTCCGATCTAATAGTTTTTCTGCCCTTTCAGCAAGATAGGTTAGTGGCTGTGCGGCGGAAAGGATTGAGCATCTTAATTTCATTGCTCTCCTCGCGTCCGGGTGTTATATGTGCGGGAGCCTGAGGCGGCCTATAACTTCCCCTTCACGCAGCACGCAGCGGAATACGTAGTTGCCT
Source organism: Bilobella aurantiaca (assembly GCA_021029175.1). Taxonomy (NCBI): domain Eukaryota; kingdom Metazoa; phylum Arthropoda; class Collembola; order Poduromorpha; family Neanuridae; genus Bilobella; species Bilobella aurantiaca. Next base: position 16,680 of record VYYI01000858.1, read on the forward strand.
GGATCCCGGTGGACTCAAAGTGAGAGAGCGCATATAGGAAGGGAATACTAAAGAGTTTCAATTCTTTATTGCCTTGTAAATCGTCACATAAATGAGGTCGGTTCTTAGGTCTGATTGCTGCCTTGAGTAAGCAGAGGAGCCCATTAGAGGAATCGAATTTTTCTTCCCGAACCCGCTCCCTGGGGAGGAGTGAAAAAAGGGAAATTAAGGATAGTTTGTGTGTCTGGGAGGGAATGTGTGCGGGTAGGGATATGAGGAGGCGGAGGAGGAGGTGGAAAGCTATAGGGTCTCCTTAGTGCCTCTCAACTGCATATAACCCGCCGCTGCCGCTGTGCGGGCCATTATAGACTGTATTAGCACCGCCGGCTGATAAAGTTTAGTCTCCGCACTCCAGGGTCGTACACTACTTCTACTACCAAATCGGACTATGAGCCTGGAGTACGAGGTAGTTACCCCACCGTGGTGTTCACCGGTCCATTCACATATAGGGAGGAGGAGGTATATAAGGGTACGCGATGGTGCATTACAATAAATTATGCATGCATGAGGTGAAATGGCAATTTCCTCTTACATCTTTACCCAAGGCGGGTATCCCCATTCCCGAAAAGACCTTTTCCCCGTTTCATCCGCCCACACTCACTCCACACTCGACCCTCGGATTTTTTTCACTCCAGGAAACTTTGTGTAATAAATAAGGGGAAGAGCGTCTAGTACCTCACTCTGCGGTCCTAATTGTAATTCATAATGGGAAAGTTAGTCATTCAATGACAAGGTCTATGTGTGGTCCTATACTTGTGGAAGGAGTTTGGTGGAGCTTGCAGAGTGGAGATGCCCATGGTGGTGGTATGGATACAGATGGCGACTGTATAGGCGGGCAGAGGGTGATGAAACAAGGGATATGTGTGCGAGAGCGCGTGTCTGTGCCTGTGTCCATCCGCCAGGCATAACACACTGGTTATGTATGTAGTTACGAGGGGCAATCAAGTGTATGTGATCGTGAACAATAAATCAATTTAATCTATCCATTGGGCCTTGAAGAGCTCCAGCTGAAACGAGTTTAATGTCTCTGTGGGGAAAATCCTACCACTTCCATTAACTCCGTCGTCATTGAAAAGAATCATTTCACCAAGTCAACTATTTTATCCCGTACACATCCCCACCACTAACATGACTACTTCTATTACTATTACTACTCCGGCGGGGACGCGGACGACGACGCGGCGAAGAGTGAGGAGGACTGCCCCCAAAACGTGGATTCCGTATGGGAGCGATGTTCCAGTCGGATTTTTATTATGTGAAGCCCATAACCCTTGGCGGAATCTAAACACTAAATATAGATTCCTCCAACTTTCGTCATTGTCCATAGACTGCACAACATTATTACTGCTGAGATGCTGGGAAAAAGTAATACAATTTTCGGGGAAATCTCTTCCTTCATGGTACGATACAAAATTTATCGAAATTATCGCAACCTCATGTTATTCTAACGGTCCTAAGAATCACACCAAGTCAAAACCTCTCACTCCGCCCAACTCAGTACAGTGGGACACATGGGAATGTGGTTCCTTGTAATGGCTCAAACAGTATGTACACGAGATTCCCTCTCTCACGGAACATCCGTTTGGGAATAATTTTGCGGAAATTGTGAAGGAGCGTGGGCTGATGGTGGCTTGTGTCACTAGAGTGCACCACTATGAGTCCCAAGATAGTCCCAAGTCCCACAAACTTGCAAGGTATTGCATATCGTGGGCGGTGAAAGCAGTCACTTTCACCACGATGACTCACAAGGCAACTACTGGACCGGCACTAATAAGCCCGGAAATGGCAATGGGTTAGTCATGTAAAGAAGGAACCCTTGCAGAATATGCTGAAGGGAGATCCTCCAAGCTCCACGGATTAGGGTTACTCGTCCCAAGGGAATATTTTCCTCAGGATTCTAGCAAGTAAACAACTCCTGTGTATAAAATATTGGTTTAAACCTGAAGAGTCCAAATGGGACCAGGATCTCCACCTTCATTTATGCAGACGCGCGCTGCTCAATCTCATACACAAATTCCTTTTCCAAACTCTCCCAACCCACGCCTTCCTTTCTCAAGATCTGCTCAAGGCTATGGGTTATAGTTTCCACACATTGGGAGGATTTTCATCCCGATACCCCATGCCGCTGTGGAGGAGAGTGTCTCTAATATTTTCTTTACGGTTACACAAAAACACACGTGTAGTACTACACCAACATAATTCCCCATGTCAAAATCCCCAATACCATTATTGACGTAAGCCCAGAGGAAAGCTCCATATGCTTCACAATAAGGGGAGCGGCTTGGTTCACTTATCCTTCTCAGCTGGTCTTTTCCCTTTTATTAAGGTAAATTTTCTCCCAAGGCTTTCCCTCCTTTCCATTATTATGAGGAGCGATTGAAATAAATTAATTCTCATCTCTCCTTCATCACGAGTAGGAAAGTCTTAAGCTCAAGTTTTCCTCCGTAGAACTTTTTCTTGGTGCAGGAAAAAATCTTTTGAATTTCCCCACTATTTCTGTCTCCAACCAAATGTAGCCAGCTGTACTTATGGGGGCACCCGTATGGAACACAAACATTTCACGGCTATAACAGCACACAACCTACATGCAGGCAGTGCATATACCATAATGGAGAATTCCGAGTTCGAACTCTTCACTTACTATTCCCATGACCGTAGGAACTCACTATGGAAAGAAGGGGACCGGCATGAGTAATAACAATAATGATAATATTACGGGATGGGGAGTTGGTGCAATTAAAATATTCATTATAATTTTTCATGGGGAATAATTTGCATAGGATCCGAGTGTGGAGGGAAATGTGCCGCCATATTGTTAATGTACCCACTCCTTATTAACATTGAAGTGGAAAAATAGAGTTGGAAAAGAGCGGAACTGTGGGCGGTGGCAGCGGCAGCTGTGGTGGTGGTGGTGATGCTGTTAGAATGAGTGGAGAAAGTATGAGAAGGGGGGAAAAACGAGTTTTCATTAGCGGACTTGAGTCACTTTTCCATTCCCCACTTCTCGCGCGCTCTCTCTCACACAAAAGGAGGAGATGAACACACGCACGTACTAACTCGCATCCACGCAAGCACTCCAACATCCTCACTCACCTCTGCTCAATATGTATGTGCGGAAGCGGTGAGCACGACGATATGACGACATTAAGGGGGGAGACAAGAGGACGAGGGAGTTTTTTTGGGAGAGAGAAATTAAATGCGCCTTCATTATGTAGATATGCCGGGGGTTTAACGTTTGTTTAGCGGCTCCAGTCAGCTGTGTGACTCAAGTGAATAGTTTGACACATACAGAAGGCGGTAAGGTCTTTGGGATGGGGTCTATGTTCGTGTGCGTGTGTGTTTGTATGTATGTGTATGTGTTTGTACATGGACGGGGGAGAGAAAGAAGATGGAAAATCTCAAGCACTTTCCCTCTTTTCCCCCCGCTCTCCTTCTCCACCTCCTCCTTCTCGCAACTCAAGTCGGTCGTGTGGAGATGAAAAACATTTCTTGTAGGAGAGCGGAAAGGGAAGAAAAGGAGCGTGGCATGAATTTTGCATGATTAAAGAAAGCGATCGATTTTTTCCCTATACTCACTCCACTTCCCACATACTGTAATGTCGGCTACGTGGATTGTGCGAGACTAAGTGTGTGGGGCAGACAGGGCTATATGTATAGGGCTATATTTTGTATGTGTTTGTGAGTATATATGCATAAAGGAGACCGAGTCGGAGAGAGAATTCTACTGAAGATGGTAAAAACTCGAGGATGAGGTATAGAGGATGAAGAGAGTGCGGGAAGAAATTGGATGAATCAAGCTGCTCGCATAAATTCATTTGTACAAAGCCTCTCTCTCCCTCCCTCTCTCTCTCTCTCTCACTCCTCTTTTCTCCCATACTTTTTACTCTCCTCCTCCTCCTTCTCGCTCTCTCTCTGGAGAGATTAAGCGGGCAAAGTAGTTGGGGAAAAAAGCGAGACGAAGATGTATAAGGGGGGAAAGCAAAGCTTGTCCTTGTAAGTCTCGGAGACTTTTATATGCATGGAACCGACGGTGCGGGGTGGAGTGAGGAGGAGGAAGTTGGAGAGGATTTTTTTATACCGAGGACTTTATCATGTAAGCGTCATCTTCATTTACATACAAGCATGGAAATCTATTTAAATTTTTAAAGACACTCCTCCTCCGCCTCCTTGGCTCCTCCGCCTGGGTCGTGTGCATGTGTGTGTGGTACATGCACGCGGAGCGGAAGATGATGCGGGGGGAGGCTAAGAAAGTGGAAAATTTATAGTCGCCCGCATTTGCTCCCTCATCATGCTTTCACCTCTTCACTTCCCTCCAAATTTCCCCGTCGCTCTCTTTTCTTCGGCCTCTCTCTCTGTCTCTCTCTTACTCCCTAGCAGTTCTCCCTGACGTGGTCGTCCCAGTCTATTCCTTCTTTTTCTTCTATATTTGAATTTCCCCCCGCATTTTTCTGACATGGATGTCAGGGAAATTTGTGTGCAAATTTTACAGAGAAACTTTTTTTCCGAGGACGAGGCCACCGTGGACATTTTCGCATGATTTCCAGGGGATTCGTGAATGATTTTTGAATTTTTAAACTATGCATGAGGGAAGTCCGCCAGTGTGTGCCACTGAGTATAGTAGAGTGTTATGTAGGCACAGACGGTTGACTCTGTCTCTCTCTCTCTCTCGCTCTCGTTGTGTTTCTTCCTCCCCTTCTACTCCCGAATAGTCTGTATTGGATGCACAATGAGATTTCCCGTTCAAATCCTCTGACGTTCTTGGAATTTTCTCTCATTAATAATACATGAAGGCTGGGAAAGGAAAAATCCGGGATGATATTGCTTTGGAGTAGTCGTGTGTGGATGTGGAAGTTATAGTGAAAGTAGTAGTAGAAGTAGTAACAGCCAGTGGGAGGATGGGTCTCCACTTTCGGGGTGGGGGGATAAAAACCCCAAGATCTTCACGGGTTACATTCACGGACCAAGTAAAATATATAAGGTATGTGTGCATGTGTGTTTAACTTGGGATATTCTGTCTCCTGATTTTCATGCCTGCTTAGAGATGGGGATACTGGGTAACTCAAGTAAGACACCGACGGCACGACTTGACAAGGTTTGGGCGGGACGTACATATGGATTTTTTCTATGCTCTCCCACTTTGTCTCATTCTCTTCCTCTCACGTGCTTAACTTGGTCGTAGAATTCGCTCTTCTTTGCGTCTTCTTTTCTTTACATGGATGCTCAAAACTCTGGTTTAGAGCACTTGGCTACTTCCCACCGAAGCCTTCCTTTTGTGTTGCCCAGCTTCGACATTACTCCTTGAAAACTAGTGGATTAGATGGGACGGCTGCTCGACGGTCCTACTGGGTCAATCATATCAAGCTGTACAAAATCCAGTGTGTAAACAGTTACGCGAACTTTAAGGTCACGTTCACTGAGTGAAGAAGGAAAAGTATATGAATGTGAGCAGAATTTAGTACTCTGGAAATTATCTGTTGCAGGGGCTAGGTCAAATTAACTGAAAAAGTTTTCAAAATACTCTAGGAACTTCTATCAAAATTGTAAATTTTAAACAAAGGCAACCTAACAAGGAACGTGGAGATTTCAGACAGTATGATTAACTCGGGTTGATGGAGGAGCTGGTTTATGATAGTGCTTTATAGCTTCAGTTGGAGTTGGCGGGCGGCGCGGTGGTATATCATCTGGTGGGACGTAAACTATGAGCATTACTTACATCACAGGATGAGTCTCAGAGGTGGGACGAGCAGCCGTGGAGAGGTCCTCGGTTCGACACTGAAGAGCCTCAGCGAGGGAATTAGATGAGAGATACCTCTTTTAAAATTACATGGTAATTAGCATTTGAGAGAAGGGGGCAACCAGGTGATAGCCGTGACGTGGTAATCACGTAATGTAGTTTAGAGTACCATAATTTCCTTGGTTTATTCATGTAGGTGTCCACGAGGCATTAATTTGGCGTTCCACACTGACTTGAGACTCAGAGGGGGAGTGTGAGGGGCTGTTCATAGAGTCGGTACATATTATATATACAATATTATATATAGCCTGTTTGAAATTCCAGCGCCGAGAGGTAATGACCCTTCCTTCCTACACAGAATCATAAAATACACATTACGGGACCGAGGGGAGCGTTTACAAGACATTCAGTCCAAACCTCCACCGGCACCACCACCACCACACAGCCAATACTTCATTCCTGTGTAAAATGGAGAGAAAGAGAGTGCCGGAGAATTTGAGCAAAGTTCCCTTCCCATCGTGCCCTGCATTCAGATGTCCGTTTTTCCACCCCGGATTCCTTTCCTGAAACACGCATAATCATAATAAAATAATGTATACACAAAGTTCCACAGCCATGAATGGAAAAGTTGAAGGGATTCACACACCGGAGCCGTTCCACGTCTATGTAGTATCCCTTTTGAAAACAACATGGACTTCAGCACATTTTCCAGTAAAAAGATAATAATTCACAAACTTTCACCAACAAAATCTCCGTGGATCTTTCAAGGCTATGCAGGGAACTACTCGGCGTAACTTCCGCCTTGCTGGGGCTGTAGGGGGAACTTGTAGAGTTATTGTAGCGAAATGACTCATTTAAACCGGTTTAACCCCGTACATTTACCGACACACACATCCTCACAAACACGCGCACACACGCTCACAAAGACAACGTGCACACACACTTCAGAGAGTTGTCTGTTGTCTTTGGAAGCGATGCGAAAATTTGTTCGCTTCAGCTCGCAGTAAAGAGCAAATGGCGGAAATTCATTTGGAAGTCAAGCCCGCCGTGAAGATGAGGCTAACAACTTTTGTTCACGTTCCATTCTCTCTCCCATTGCTGTCTAGCTCTCTGGCTTTCCGTATTATTGTGGATGGGTTCGCATATGTGGGCTTATATCTCGGTAATGCTACCACCGCACACGGCTCGGCAGCAGTACTCTTTATGCGTAAACTACTACTGTTCACATTTCGCCGCAGCAGAAGTTGAGCAGGCTGGTGGTGGCGACGATGGTGTTGTTGATGACGATGACAGCGATGATGATGATGATGATCAGAGAAATCTGAATTGAAAATGGGAACATGAGTTTGAGTCTCGGCCTGACAAACACGGCGTCATAAATGGACCATTCACTCGTGTAATGAATAATGAATATGAAATGATTGCGGACAAGTATCTAATATTTTACTTCAACAACCACACGTGCAATATGTAGAAAGTTTACCGTGCGTATTAGACATACTACTAGAATTATGCTACCCACACCACCACCACCACCTCGGCTACACTCAGGCAGGTTGGTTATACAAGAATATAAAGGGAGAGAGAGAATGAGACAGAGTAGTAGGAGCCTGTAAAGTGACATTTTCTAAGCATTGAAGCCGAGAGAACCGCAGGACGACCCAAACTACGCCACGATGAACTGAATGGGAGCATCAGGAAGGATATATATATACACACAATTTGAAATACACATGGAAACACATGGAGCTACATAGACTTGCCACACGAGCAAAACTCCGAGCTCTTCACCGCGAGCAGCTCAACCATGATGATGTGGTTTACATTTCTACTTTACTAGATTATTCCACGCTTCAAATTACACTCCTCTCTCTCTCTCTCTCGCTCTCCCGGCCTTGTACACTGTGAAAACCAGACGAACACAAAATTAACTCCATGTGCCGGCTTTACTCGTCCATATGATTTCAAATGAAAACCTCAAACACTTGGAAGCTCTCCTCTCCTCTTCCTACAATGTTGACAATACATGGGAGGACTCTCAAATTAAAGTTACACTCGAAAACTCTCGATCAAGACTAAACCACGAGCCCCGCCGAGTCAGACGGGCTAAGCCTGTATTCTTGTTTCCTTCACGAAAAAATCAGTTTCATCATATTACACAGTACACACAACGTTCAAAAACCTTCACAAACTTACAATAGGATACTGATGATACGGTTTGCTTTTCAGCTCATCATTTTCACAAGTTTCTGCACACACATTTATACATATACTTTATACATCACACCTGCTGCCGCATCCGCTACAACATTTTATGCTCTTGAAATTTCCAGCTCACTACACGGACCTTTTCCAGAATATTTGAAAATGATGAATCCTTGTTTTCCCTT
>VYYI01000859.1:0-24817 GCA_021029175.1 Bilobella aurantiaca
GTAATTCCGACAAATGATATTCGCAAACTTGACCCTGGTAGGGGCACTACCTACCAAATCCAAGATGCAGGGTGGTCGGGACGTTTTTGGCCAAAATCTGGATGTGGAAACGACGCGTTATCCACTATTCACAAATTTCAAACACTTGTACTCATTGGAGCACTATAAAAGTTCCGGTTTTGTGTATTCAAGCAAACGATTCGGAAAAACATATGATTAAAAAAACTAGAAATGAGCAGTTTTGCCAGTTTTCAAAATTCGTAGAGCTTATAGTGCAGCGGGTTTTTCGTTTCGATTCTGGGAACTGCTGCATACCTTGATGTCTTGGAACAAAAACCTATTTTTTAGGAATTGAAAACCACAAGGACAGCACAATAGCTCGTATGATCTATCATATGTTAAATGATCAAAAAGACAAAACTATAAATACATCAAACTAATCGAGTAAAAACGCCTACAATATCTGACACCAAGCATCACATAAACCCAAAACTAAATAATGCAATTCGCAATATTCTTTCTGGTTTTTATACCTCTGTGTCAACTGGCTCGTATAATTAATTTTGTGAATCGCTGCAGTATCTCTCTTTGGGTTTCACCTAGGTCAAATCATGACTCAAAGTCCGTAATTCCGACAAATGATATTCGCAAACTTGACCCTGGTAGGGGCACTACCTACCAAATCCAAGATGCAGGGTGGTCGGGACGTTTTTGGCCAAAATCTGGATGTGGAAACGAATGGGCACAACTGCCGAGTGGGACAGTCTGAGCCACCGTGCCCCTCCACAGGATGCACTCCGCCGGCAGAAACCCTCGTGGAGTTTTACTTTGGCCGAAAAGGTGACATTTCAGCAGCTGGAGAGAACTTCTACGATGTTAGTTTGGTAGATGGATACAGGTAAGTTAAATTTCGAAAAAGTAATTGTTCAAAATTGCAAAATATTTTTACCTATTTATTTGTAAGAAAACAAAATCTAATTTCTTTCATTATTAGCTACCCAGCGGTTATTACTCCAGAGAGGCAAATAAGTCTATACAAAATTGATGAAACAACACGACATGGGAAACGCTTATTAAGATATATAATCACTGTCACATTTACTCAGATTAGGTACTACGTTTAGGCTAAATAAAGCACTTGAAACGTTTTACATTTACAAAACTTCAAAAAAAAAAGTCAGAAGCCATATTTGTTGTAAAAGTAATTTATTATATTACTATTATACTATGCCACAGTTTTGATAATCGGCCTATCTTATGTCGTGCAATACCATCAATCTCCTACTAATAACTTATGACTGATTATAATGTATTTATATATTAAAATTTATAATAATTCATAAGTTTATATACTCGATACGTATATACACTGGTTCATCTTATTCTTCAACTAAGCTAACTACTCTCGATTTCAAAGGCTCGCTTCCAAGTTGCGTGGAAACTAGGTGTCAGCTTGGTGTCAATGACTGCCCTACCAATGAGAATGACGGTATCGGAAACTTGCGATTGAGCAGTGGTCAATGCCTTGCCCCGTGTAAGAAGCTGTCCAAGCCCGGTTGGTCAAGGTCAAAGTGTCCAAAGTGACCTTGGGAAACACTACTGTTGCCCTACACCACCGGTGACTGTTGCACAGTGTCGCGCCGAAAAAGTTGTGAGATCCAAATACGTCGGTACGGTTAAAGGGAGATGTAAATCTGCCTACAGCTACGCCTATGATGATGTCAACGGCCTGCATAAATGTCCAAACGATGTTGGCTTTACTGTCACTTACTGTGGTTAACGGTAAACGCAACAAATATGAAGACAGTTTATGATAATGAAAACATGATGTGGTCGTACATGTAAAACGTCAAATGATTATTTATTTATTACATTTTAAATATTTATTAAACCTGGTAATATAATTTCAATACTCTGGGCAAAAATTGATTATATCAGCCCCAGCGCTCCGACTAATACAAAATCAATGAATTGAATTAAATTTACTTCCAAACGCTTCAAGCCATTGCTTTGAAATGGAAAGTCATGTAAAGCAAAGATGTTACATTAGTTTACTGAAGCGTCAAACAAGGCTTGTATGATGGCAGAACCATATTACAAGAACATTTCGCTTTAGTTTATATTGTAAATCAAGCACGCCAATCCTGAAACGGAAACCACTCCTTGGCAAGCGATTTAGCGAGCAGCCTTTTAAAGGTAGAAGCTTTCGACCAATATTAAGGTTCTACCTTAACAAATTTGAAAATTATGCCACACAAAGTTTTTCTGCCTTATGTGACAGGTGTAGGAATGTGTTGGGGTGTAGCAATGTGGTCGATTGAAGTTTTCGAAGTCCAGAGTGAAAAAGATGGGAAAAGTGAACCCTTTGGTGAAAAAAACTTTTTTGCTCCAGATTCATTAAAATCTCGAGAAAAGATTTTTTGAAAATTTTTGACTCGGGACTTAGAAAGTTTTGGCTAACGGGGTCACTGGTCACCTCCAACGGTGACCCGCAGAGAAAAATTTTATAAAGAAAAGTTATTCAGTTTTTCATTTTGAACAACTTTTGTATAAGTCATTTTTGAGCTTATAAAAGAATAAAAATCGCACTGGACTTACCGATCGACCACATTGCTACACCCCAACCGCATTATTGAGAAAGTGTCTGGCTACCTTAATACTTCTAATCAAATGAATAAAATAAATGAATAAAGTTCCAGATAGGCAAGATAAAACACAAATCCTATTGCAGTGGTCAAGTTAAGTACTGCAACCATGCGAAATTTAAGTTTTAGTAAAATGACACTTTATGTGTGGTTTTATTTGTTAAGAGATTACGAGTGTAGTTATAAAATAAAGCAATCGATCTGCCGTGAAATGTTAGACCAAACTACACAATTATGAAATGGCAGTTCCGGTCATCTAGTTATCTGAAGTAATTTGGCTTACCGATAGTTAGATAAAATTGTAGTCTGAATTAGGTAACTGATCGCTACTTTGAATTTGTTTAGATTTTATTTTAGTGCTCCTCACCTCTGCTGAAGTGCGCAAACAAGTTACAAGCATGTAGGGAAGAACACCAAGGTGTCGGAAATGCAAACGACCACGTGATACAATTAGGTGCACTAGCGATGATTTCAATTATGGGAGAGAACCGGATCGGAAAGGGAGAAATTATCCGCACTCGGTTAGGTTATACAACTTTACAAATTTGCCCTGAAGACGCCCTTGGCCAATCTGGATAATCCTGCTTTCAAAGAGTCAACGCACTCACAGTTACTGGTTGACGGCTGGCCGCAATATAGTAATAGAGATCCTCTCAATAAAAAAAAACATATAATTTCGAAGGTCAACCCGCCAATCGACCTATGCTGGTAATAGGGGTACCGCGGTTACGTTCCACTGTTACAGCTAACGGTAAATTACCGGGAATTCTTAGTTTTCATTACCGGTAATCCGGTAACGGTATAAATTGAATTGTGATATGCGAATACAGAATACATAAATATTTTGTAAAGTTTTTTTTTCAATTCGAGCAATGTAAACAGTATGAACAAGAGTTTAATTGCTAAATTTCGAATAAGTTTCATAGATTTCTTGATTTTTTAATGTCGAAGAGAGCCATTTCCTGTCATGTATGTTTATGTCATGTTTAAGAATATATATGCATTATGAAGGATGATACAATCTCTATTTTTGAAACAAAGTACGGAATATAGTTTCACAATATAATCAAACACAAATATTAATCCGTTTTTAAATGTTTATGTGATTTTAATTAGACTCAAAGAGTTCTCAAATTTTCTCTTCAGATATAGAAATTTTACTCAACGCAAATTTTGAAAAGCAGAAATGTTGATTATTCAAAGTTAAGTTCTGTTTGTGTCTGGATAGCAATGTTTCGGGTAAATTACCGGTAACAGTAACACATTTCTTACGGTAACGGTAATGAAAATTACCGGTTATTATCGGGAATTACCGGTTATGATTACAGGTAATGCAAACCCTAGCTGATACTCATGGTGGGAGCGTCTTATCATTAAGAATATCACGAGAATACTGGGAACACGGGGAGCAACATAAAATGAAAACATGCTTGAGTAAAAACCGGAGCCACGTTAGAAGACTACAAGGACGCTTTTGTGCCGCTTACGCACATATGTTTATTACGGGACTCCTCAGCAGCGAATATTCAAAAGCGGAGTTACATAACGCGGAGTCGCTTGGAAGGAGTAGATAAAGTTTAAAGGCACTTCTGTACAAATACGGAGGATAGACTATAAATACGCAGTTGGTCGAGTTGGCCTAGTAGTTAAAACCTCTTGCCTCTTCACTAGCCACTCTGAGAAGTAGGGTTCGAATCTCTTGATCAGAAACAAAAAAGTATTTGCTATAGGTTTTCCACGTACGGCAATTATCTTGCCTCTGACATTGTGTATGCCCGTATCTCCGTGAGTCGGCATACACAAACAGAGGGTATGGAAATTCCCCAATAGGCTTTGCAATAAACTTGTGAAAATTCGGAGCAAGTCTCTTATTTGCATACATGCATTCTATTGAGTCTTTCGTACCATACCCCTACTCACTCACTTACTTGGAGACAAGCCGATAAGCGGGAATGACAAACAACGCTCCTTTGCCTTTTTGTAATACTCGGATAAATTTGTATAAAAAAAATCTCCCTCTTAAGGTCAACGGGTTTTTATGCTTTCGCGTTCGTACATTCGTTTGTTCGTTGGTACGCATTCGTGCTTTATGTTATTCAATGCCACTTGACTATACCTATTGTAGAGTCAACTGCAAACTGCCATAGTTTTTGGGTTCGTTTTATTAGGAACATCCAAAATTTGAATTTTTTTTTTGTAATATTACTTGAAACAAAACATAATTTGAAATCGAGATTACCATATTCGTAACATGTATATGAGATAGAGATTAATAATACCAATGTCCCATAAAGACATCACGGGGAGTCTTACATTCAGGCTTTAACATGGTGGTCACTGGTCACAGATGTCAACGATTCTTTACTGATTCGTATAGCTGTAACATGATCTGTAGAATAGGGTACACTCCTTATGGTCCAGTATTGGGAGGTTTAATTAAAATGACATATGGTAGGTTTAGGTTAAAATTAGGTTATGTTTAGGTTTGGATATTTTTAGTAAAAATTAATTGTTTGTGAAATTATTTGGAGGCATGTAGGAACGGAGAGAATTCAGGTTGGGTGGAAAAATATTATTTTTTTTTCTAATATGGGTTTAACATGGAGATTGGTAGGTCTAACACTCCCCCCCTACACCGTACTATGGTATTCTAAATTTCTAAATTTGAATATCCCCGCCAATTTCCTATTAGTTCGTTGATCATGACCGTATTGCTTAGGTCAAGTAACACTGGGGAAATGATTTTGGGTCACAGGGGTAACAGAATATAATTCCTTCTTAGTTTTACTAAACTTACATGTAATGCGATATAAAAAGCATCATCTTGCATCATGAAGAAACCAAAAAAAGTGGACCCATAAAGAAGTGTTAGAAGTGTTAACTTAACGTTAGAGGCTGAAATTTTATTAGGCTCTGAAATACCTGCGATACTACAAATTTCATGTACACAGTGTAGTTTTATCTTGAGGGTTGCCAACCTTGGAAGTTGGAAATCTGTTTTTTTTTGCCTGAAACGTAGGAGAATTCAAAAACATCCAACAAACTTTGAAATACTTGCGTCAGCTACACGAGCTTCCCGTGTTTCAAGTAGAGAATTTTATTTGTGACGACTGTCAAGCTTAAAAAAGTACGCATTAGAAGATTTCTGTAAAACTCACCACTTATGTTCTTAATTTTAATTTCGTATTAGTGATTTTGTTTAGGGTGTTCCTACTGCCAGATCATTTAAACAATGTAATAGTGTCCAAAAACGACCCAAAGGCGCACAAGCGTTCCCAATCTTGCTTCTTAAAAGTCATAAATAGGCATTTTTTCTAGAATCGAATATGAGCATTCCTTACACATACAATTTACGAGAGGATAGTCGACTTAGGTCGAGCCAACTAATAAAATATTTTGCCAGCGAAAAAAGACTTTTTGATAAGGAAGTATGTTACTCAAATGTGCTTATTTTGCTTAACACATAAAGCAATCGCTCATGTTCCTTATTCCAATGATAAGCAAAAAAAAGCCAATATTTTTCTTAAGTACTTTGTCATTGTGCACCATTTCATAAGATTTTGGATTGCAGTAATGTTTGTACAAATCTAGATTCAATTCTTTATGGTAGGTTAATATTGTGTCGGCAATCACGAAAGCTTTTAGCAACATTGTTAAAAAATAATCGAAACCAAGGCAAGTAAACTCCAGACGAAACACAAAATGCAAAGAGGCTAAAAAGCCCTTTTTTTATGCTAAGCGATCTAACAAGTTTGAATACTTTCACAAATATCGAGATCTAAAAGACAAAGAAACATTTCTCTTTTGTCAAATTTTTGAAACAGAACATTGAAATTTATTAAAAAACAGTAAATTTTTAAAATATAGCCTAAAACGCTTGCGTTACAATTTATGAAATGGTCTTGTTCTATTTTCGATTTAAATTCAGAAAACTAAATTTTGCCGCCAGGATTCTTTTTTCTAATTTAAGGTATTGTAGGCAATTCTTTATTACCATCAAACATAAACATTCTATATTGACACTTAACCTTATAAAATTGGCATATTCCACTCATTTTTTAACCTAATGTTAGTGTTTATACTTGTCACATTGGACCTAATGTGTAGGAGATGCTAGTAATATGCCACTGTTATAGTACTGTTGCCGTTAGCCCCTTTAGCCTTTTACAAAGACAAGCGTTTGGATGAAGACTGAATTTTTTTGCATCCATTATGCTTTACAAACCCCCTCTGTCTACGATTCCGAGCATAAATACTGCTTTTCTGCATAGCTACAAATCATTGGCTGACAACAAATTTCTAAAACAAAGTTAACACAAAAAAGCTTACTACTCCTAACTTAATCGTTTGAAATGTCTTCTGTTTTACTCGTTGTGATGGCCGTTGTTGTTATTGCTAACAATGTAGAGTGTATGGTAAGTAATAACTATAATTATCAAAAACTAAGCTACTCTCATTACCCGAACTTTTGGTTAAACAGGAATTATTAAAAATAACACACAAATCAGGTGAAGGAGTAAATGGCCTTACGGATGTGTATTGTAACGGAAACCTAGCACCGCAAGGGTAAACATTCAAGTTTTCAATTTTCTCCCTTCGCATGTGTAATTGTTATGTTTTGCAGTGATGGGATCGTGAGATTTGACGCAACATATGCCTTAATTTCAAAGTACTACAAAAACATTCCTCTCAATAGGTTAAGAACACCTCAAGATATTGCCGGTTTAGTGAAGCTACTAACACCTACTTCTGCTTACACATTTCAAGTGTTTAACTGTGCCGGGTACAATGGGTTTTACACCGGAAACAGTGTTAATGAGGATACAAACCAAAATTTAGTTGCAATTCTGACAAAAGTGAAACAGTAAAGAGTGTAAAACTGGTACACTATTTTATTGCAGCTGACTTGTTTCAATAGCATATTTTGTACAAAATAAATCGAGTGTTTTAGTAACAATGTATTGACAAACTACATGTTTGTATGGGCGCATTATTTCATATGCGCAAATAGGGTAGCATTTGTGGAACAAGTTTGCGTGCTAGTTTCTACATAACTTCATATTAACACTTACGATTAGATAATAACATAATTGTATAAACTTGTCGTGGAAGTTAAGCCTCTGGCATAGGCTAACGAACAGAAAGTCAAAATAGCTTAAATGCATGATCTAAAATGAAAGAAATAACGGGATACTTTTCTGATATTATGCACATTCACCAAAAAAAATATTCATTGTGTACATTCAGTGTCTCCATCTACATTGATTTTTGGTCACCGTTTATCTTGTTTTACTATAGCAAGTTTAAAAGACTGTAATAGGTGGAGTAGCTCTAGGAGTATACCGGAGTATAAGTCTCATATAATGTTACGTTCATGCATTATTGAAACAACAATTAGAATAAAAAATATATAGCCACGGCCTTTTAGTCCGGTGAGGAGACTGCTTCTACCCTTGGTAGATGCCTAGATCGCTTTCCGGCACCATCACAGTAAAAAAATGGTGGCGTGGTAGTGGTGAGTGATAGCGTATGAAGTTGCGGTTGTGGAAGCTGAATATGGTTCGGAACGCATAAGGTGGTGCTCAGCCTCTGCCTAAGCAAGAGGCTCCTCGGTGGTCAACCCCACGTTCACCGTCGAGCAGAAACCCCATTAGCTTCAGACCTCGGAACTTCCTAGTCAAGTGACAGGCCGAAACCACCCTCCCACACTCACTAGCACACGCAAACATTGACCAAGCCTATAGGCAAATGACAAAGAGCATCAAAAAAAATTGTTGCTTATTAATAAACAACTCATCGTTTACAAGTTCAATAGCTCTCTGAATTCTCATTGTTTGATCAACCCGTTTCATGATGTGATAAGTGTGTGCCGAGCTAGTCGTTGCTTGGCGCATGTTACGTCCAATTAATTTTGAGTCCAGGGCTTTAAGGAGTTGTTGTGAGTTTAGTTTGATGATGGTAATCGTGTTATTAAGATAAATTAAAAGTAATTAAAATAAATTCTAGTATTCTATACCATCTTAATTGAGTACTATTTGTATAGAATAGGAAAAAGAACAAACGCGCAAATAAAGTA
This sequence comes from Bilobella aurantiaca, assembly GCA_021029175.1. Taxonomy (NCBI): domain Eukaryota; kingdom Metazoa; phylum Arthropoda; class Collembola; order Poduromorpha; family Neanuridae; genus Bilobella; species Bilobella aurantiaca. Next base: position 8,722 of record VYYI01000859.1, read on the forward strand.
TCATATAATTTTCAATAGCATCGTAAGACGAAAAAAATTGGGCTGCCTTATGACAAGATTTTTGTTAGAAAATATTCTTGACACTCATAGTACCCATGAGCAAAGTTACCTGTTTCCAGATGCGAACCACTATTCCTTTTTTAAGCCGCTCAAGAAAATTACGGTTTTAATGTAAAAATTGGTTCACATGAACGTTGTAGCCATAGATATTAAATGCACTTTGTTTAGTTTCACACAAATGCTACAAGTGAATCTTACAATACTAAAGAAACAAAACTGAATTGGAGTTTAGCATTATTTAGAAAAGACAATATTAAACATTCTTATTGTTCTTGAGTAAACACCAATTTGAAGTGACAAAAAGTACTCTTGACGAAATAGCTTGCTGACATTTTTCTTTAGACAAACTGGCTAAATTATCCAATACAGAAATCCTTTACTTAACTGTTAACTGTTAATAACTTTTCAGTAAATATTTTCAATACCGGTGATTTGAAATAAGGGACGTCACAAAAATTGTTATCGATCAAATGTTTACCATACGTAGACTGAAAATGGAACGAAAATAACTTAAATTAATTATTTTATTTTAGTTTTAACGTTAACAAATCTGCAATTCTGTTGATTTTTGCACCAAAGCAATTTTGTTTTCTGAAGGAAGCATTTGGTTTTAAGAATTTAAAGTTATTTTTACATCCACGTCATTTTGTTTTTCTATTTTCGATCTCTTAGTTTCATTTACTTCAAATAAAATAGAAAACATGTTTACAATTCACCTTGCCGACGGGTACATCAAATTCTTTAAATAGTTAAAATAATAATCATCAAATCAGCCAACATTTAACATTTGAAGTCCCCCCCCCCATAATTCTCTTGGAATTGTTTATTAGTACTTAGTAGCTACAATGCATAGTTTGAGGTCACATTTATTTGCTACTGTAATTTAGCTATACATTTTTATATAAAAGTAAAAAAAAAATTCATAAAAACCACTACGTGTAGAAGACAAATTCCGTCTCCAAAGAACATCAAATAGCAGTAGGACATTTTAAGGTAATTTTAAGCAAAGAGATTGCATTCTTCATGTGAGTGAGAATGTTTGTTTTGAAAAATTAAAACCTTAAAGGTTAGTATAAGGTGAAATTATTTTGAGTTTATTTCGCAATAAACATAAAATAGTAGTAAAAGCCGTGTTTGTCTAGTGGTTAAGAGCTTAAGTCTCTCTCTAAAAATCGGGGGCTCGATTCCTCCCTCAGCCCCAAAAAAGTCTTCATGTTGGCATTTTCTTTATTGAATTACCTTGTATCTGCCTATGTGTACCTCGGTATTTCCGTCATTAGAATAAACAGTCAGGGATGTGGAAATTACCTTATAGGTTTCTCAATGTTCTTGTGAGAATTCAGAAGACAAATCCACATTTGCATCCATATTATCCTTTTATAAGCCCTTTATAAGCCTAAGATAGCTTTAAGTTTTTTTTGCAAAGTATGATAAAAGGCGAAGAAACTGCTTACATTTATTTTATTGACATTCGCTCTGCTTTGGAGTACCAAAGCTAGGTGAAGTTAGTCTCTCAGCCCCTCAATGTAATCAGCAAAATCACTAAATATAATAATCCTAAGAATACTATAATAAATCCTAATTTAGTTTTAATTAAACTAATTAGGTTTTATTTGAATTATTAGCGCACGACTATTCATTGTATTCGATCAAGGTTAGCTTTAAAATAACTATTTTTTTGAGAGGTTGAGGGGCTAACTTCCAACGACCCCTTGCAGTCCTAAAATATAAATCGTAAAAATAGCGTATAATAAGCTCAATAATGATTTATTCTTCAAAATTCCAGCAGGTACTATGGAAGCGCAATTATGGAGCTTGGCACACCTAATATACCTCATTGTCCTACTTCTGGTGGCATTGGACTCAGTGGTCAGCGACTGTGGTTTTTGGTGTATTAATTGCGGCTGTCCTTCAGGTACATTGTGCGTGTTTGGAGTTTGTAATCGATGGTAGAAGCTTTCTTGCATTTCTTAAGGAAAAGTTCAACATCGATAAAATTATACAATAAACGTTATTTGGATTGTAAGCTTGGAAGATGCTACGCTACGTTAATTTGGTAACCGTAATACTTTAGAGATCGTCTTTTAAAAAATAAGGAAAATGAGCGCCATTCCGCTGTCATTCTCGACTGGATAAATTCTAGGGAACTATATAGTGATATGGTAGGAATTAATCATTAGCAGAACCTACTTAGCCTTATTGGAGCATTTTCATATTCTCTGATTGTGTAGCCTAATCACAACAGTATGATCATACACAAGGCTAAGTAATTTCTCAAAGGTAAAATCAATCGGAAATAATTTTTTGCGAATGATCGGAGTAATGCTGGCTATTCGAGACGTAGACACTCTAACCAGCACAAAAACTCAGCCGTATGGCTTTATTAAATTTTACGTTCTAATAAAATGGAACGTTTGATGAAAAGCGTTATTATTCAGTTAAAGAAAGATATAATCTTGAAAGTGTAAAAAAAAGTATGTTTAATAAAAAAAATTTTAAGTTTGGGGTGAAGTAACTGTACGTGTGTAATGCATAAGCGAGGTAACTATGTTCAAAGTTAAAAAATGTCAAATTACCGCTCTAGTTTTAAGATGCTCCACCGATCAGTATAAAATTCCCTCCAACAACGTAGATGTATCACAACACGAACAGACAGGGTCCGAAGCATGTGTCGCGCAATTGGCAATTCCCTGCACTACCTGGTAAAACACTACGGCATAGAAATGTAAGATTGTATTCGATGGCAACTTAATTGTGTACTATTTGTATAGAATCGGGAAAAGTATAAAGGCGCAAGTAAAGTTTCATATAATATTTTAATAATTCTACATGTGGGATAGCAAAGCAATAGCGTGTCAAAAAAAAACTTGAATTGGTCGGATATAAAGGAGCATATATAAAAAACTACTTTGAGATCGGTTTAGCAGTTCTTGAGATATAAATTCTACTCAGACGGACGGACAAAACGAAAACATAAAGTAGCTTTCGCTCTGCTTCTGCTACTTAATAAGTAAACATTTGTTGCAGAAAAATGAAATCTAAAAAAGAATCTTCGTTTTCTGAAATTATTTCTCTTAGCGGAGTAAACTAGACTTTTTACATTTACTTTTGGAGGCCTGTCAAACCAAAATTTGACAATAATCAAACTGGCAGAATTTTAGCTGGCTTTTGTTTCACAACTTGCTCTAAATGACGCTTTTGTGACCTTAGCCTTGACAGCTTAAACCGTAGAGCTTACAGTTTTACAAGTAAAAATACTGAATTTTACTGAAAAAAGATAAGCGATGTGTTCACAAATGAACATTTGATATCAATTCACTATGTTTGTGGGTGACATGTAGGTGGATGTAGGTTGCAGGAAGATGTGCCGTAGCTCGATCTAAAATGCATATAATTTTGTACATGAGTGGAAACTACTGTTTAGACTAAGGGCTAATTCGCACACACTAACAAAGCAACGTAAGAAAACCAAATTACTATGGTGGATAATTTAACCCAAAATAAAGTTTGGTTAGTTAATTACAACTCACACTACATTTTAAGAATTAGCAAATTTTAGTTTCCTTTTGATAAAGGAGGTGGAAGGGTACAAGTTTGATTAGAATGTGTCTTTTAGAAATTATTGCGGTCAAATTAGTTGGTCATCTTCCTAACCACATTTATGATTAGTGCAACAGAACTCGACTGAAAAGTCGCTAAATTTTGCCTAATTTAAGTGACGTGCGTGTGTAAGTTTTATTGAAGCAGTTAAATTGTAAGGAAGTGTGAAGATGAGCGATTAGAAATAACTATTGTGCTATTTTTCTACAGGACACTCGCAGCCATCAACAATTGTAAACCTTACATTGGAAATAGGAACTGCAATGAAAAATCCTTTCAAAAGGCAAATTGGTAGGAGGACCCAAAGAATGCTTAAATTAGGCAAACTCAAGTTAACTAATATATTAGCATGTGTTTGAACATTACAAAATACAAATTTTCTAATATTTTAATTAGAAAACCTAAGACACATGACCAAAGGAAATCTTCGCATACATTCAGAAGCATCATTTTCTTTAAAAAAGGTAATTTGTACACAACAATTGTTTTCATAAAGTTGGAAATACATTTCACTAACTACTTTGCAATTAGTCCAAAGTTCCTATTAATTGAGTAATTGAGTGATATTTGTAAATCATTTATTTAAAACGCTGAATTTTTCAATTCTAGTTTGCACGTCGCCACTAATTGCAAAATGGCAATTTTCTCAAGCACCATGAAATTTGTTAAAACGAACTGCGCACCCGCAACCAATCGTTTCAAACAAAGTGTTTCCAGGAGGTGAAGACGGAGGTGGACACTGAACAGGCATGAGCACTTAAATGTTACAGAAGTGAAAAACTGCAAGGCATTACGTCCGCAACTTTTACTCAAAGTCTCCTTCCTTTAGGTGTGACACGTAGTTCCTCCAAACTCGTGACTTAAACTGCATAACGTCGGCTGGTCGTAGATGATCCTAAATGCGTATATTCATATGCTTTTTAGGTTTGTGCTATTAAGGCAATCAGTACGATGATCAATTTATCGATTAAGAACAAATTTATCTATCGCTTATATTCGTCGTTGCTTTTGCGCGTCATGATTAAAAAAAATATTTTTAGTATGGAATTTGTGCTGTGCCAAGAAGCTCAAATACACTTAAATATCTGATGGATACACTTTCATGTTCGTTCTTCTAAACGGATCACTTGCTAATACATAGAATATTTGCCATAGAAATGTTAAGTTATATTTCTGTATTGTAATCTCTCTCTCTCTCTTGCACAGTTGGAGTGTTGAGGTATTTAAAGAATATGCTTAATTGCTTAATCAATCACTTAATTAATTAATTAATCACTTATCCCTAGTGGTGAGGTGAGTGACTGGTTCTGTTGTTAGGTGGCAATAGCCTGTGACACTTCCTACCCAAAAAACTAAAACAAGAAAAGAATGTTTACAATAAATTGGATATTAGTATGTCGGCTTAAATTAAGTTGAATAAGTTAAGAAATATAATATATAAGGGGTCTATGGTTAAAATTAAGTAATTAAGCGGTGCGTAACATATACATATCTAGTTCTTTAACAAATTCGTTCAGTAATGTTATCTTATTTTGGTAATTCAAGTTAATAGATTTAATTAAGTTTAAATATTTTACATAAATCATGATCTCAATTCGTTTCAAAATCTCCCTTTTAGGTTTCTGTTACAGTTCCAAGTTTTTTCATCAACTTCTTTTAATGTTTTTCATAATTTCAATTTTTAATTCTCATTTAAGCCTCTGTGAAATCAAGCATCTGAACTCTTCTTTCTTATTATTTTTCTTACAGCTTTTTCTTTGAAACATTTTCTTGAAGAAGATTTTTTTTTCTATTAAAATGTTCACAAAATTTACGTAATAATTTTAAAATCTTTCCTTTTGTCACTTTTTGAGTAACTCATTGTTTTTTGGAAGAAAATCTCGCTTCAAATTCTCTTCTTTTTAGTTCTTTAAGGCCCGTGACTAACCTTGTTATGCTTAATCCTGTTGTGACAGTTTTCGTTTTCAATTTTCCGTGTTGAGCTCTTTCAGTGTCATTTATATTTAACTCTATATTTGGTACCTTGTATTGTCTGTCGCCTGTGAAGCTGTGAGATTGGATTGTGGCATCGGCAGTCCATGGTACTAAGAAGGTGTTGTCTTGTAAACTTCGTTGTTTGTAATATGCAAGAAACGTTGAAGGCAGAAGGTACTGAACCAATTAGAATGTAGATGACTTAAAAAATCTAAGGTAGCCATTCAAATAAATTTGAGAAATAATTTTGCTTCGGTATGTCAGAATATTCGGTATATTCATTGTCTTGATACTCGATTCCCTTGAAAGGCGGTGTAATTTGATTCCTGGAAGGGTCGTCCTCATGTATCAAGCTTAGTAGGTTGTTATCCGTCGCCATGGGTGTGGTGGTAATGTGACTCGCTGTGGTTGGTATCAAACTTTTAATTGAGGTGAATTGGTTGTAGACTATATCGTTATTAATTTGAATGGTGCGGTCGCTGGAACTAATTGACAGAGTTTGTAGGGTTGGTCGCCTTGCTTGAAACAGGAAGCTGCAATAATTTTGAATTTTGGATTATCTTGGCTCGATTGTGTCTCCAAAATATTTGTGGCTTCTAAGATGGCTCTATATTGGGTAATATAATTTCCTGGTTCCGTCTTGTTAAGTCCACTCTGGGCTGTGGAAAATGCTTTTCGACCTCTTCAAACAATTTTTTTATTTCCAATAATTTTGGATTTCCAAAGTTTCGTATAGAGGGCATGGAATTCTTCGTTCGAGTCGTCAGAATCAGAGTCTGCGTCTTTGGGAGTGCTAATTTTTGTGGGTTCCATCTTTCTTCACGTAAGGTTTCATAATAATCGTCTGAATATTATGGGAATGCTTGGAAAATTCGTCTTCGGACTCGTCACCCTCCTCCAAATTTTTCGTTTTCTTTGGTACAGCACGTTTTTTGTTTTGTCGAATTTCTGTTTGAGGTGGAAATATTAGGCGATTTTGCTTTTGGAAATTTTCTTTGGGATTATATTGGAACAAAGTGTAACGCCGTTTGGGGATGAAAGTTCTTGGTGGAATATATGTTTCGAACAGTTGACAGGCATTGGTATTTTGTCCATGAGTTGTATCCCATACAATACTTGTATATTGATGTTTTACCATGCTGGAAATGAAGTAGTGAAAAGAATTGTAAAAATAAACTTGATCGGCGAAAATTTGGTGGTCGCTACATTTAATATGTTTCTGGTAATCTTGACCGAAATATTTGGCTGAAAATGTGTGAGGTTGAGAAAGCTGTCGATTCCGATTTGTATAACTTTTTGTACTGTGACCAGAATTAAAATCGTGTCCTTCCTGAGTATTTTGAAATGCTCGTCTCTCTGTGTACATGTTGGAAAATTGGACTTTACTGTTAAAATTTTAAGTAACCTTTGGCCAAGAGCCCAAAGGTCCTGGGTTTCGGCACCAATTTTTAAATGCCGATTGCTCTGTCCACTGGTTTTGTTTATTGTGCCGAATCTTATGCTTAAGTAGAGGTGACTTAATTGGCTATTCAGAGTTAGACGGAGTTCTAATTAGCTAATTATCTCAGTTGTGGTACTAAAACGTTAACCATTAGTAACACTAGACATAAAAGGCAGGACATTCTCCGAAGGATTAGAATATAAAAGCAAAGCATATTGTAGTTCTCCATTTTATCGTTGAGGATGCCTCTTGTAATCCGTTAGTAAATCGCGTTATTAAGATGAATGGTGTTTGTAGATTGTAAAAGTTCTAGCGTTGTGCTGCTAACTTCTATGGTACGCCTAAGCAATTCGTCTTGAGTAATAAAAACTTATAACCCTCTTCCGTACAAGAATGCAGTTCCTTATTTCACAAGATTCTACTTTGATTTTGATTACACATCCTACAATTTTTCGATAGCAGTCATGTGCGGCACTAGATTAAGTACTTTTTAAGTTGAAAGCTTTATGAATAGTGTTTCATGTAAATGAAATAAAAAAAATATTAAACTGTTTACACGGTGTGGTTTATGGGTTGTTAATAAATTAAAAAAAGTAAATTAAAGTAAATCTAGGTACTTCAAAGGATTCGAAATTAAAAATGATAAATTAGTCTACCAATAGCTATAATACATAAATAAAGTGGTTCGTAAAGTAATGGTAAAGTAATCGTAAGATTCTCGTTAACTTCTTTCAGTTCGACGTAGGATTTTATTCCAATCTCAATTCAAACGAGTGACGTTTTGACTTTAATGCTTTTGTGCATAAGTGGTTAAAATTGGCTCGTGTAAATGCTAATATCCTATGCTGACTTGAGTAAAGTTACATTCATTAATTATTAACATACTTTTAGCATTATAACGTTTGGTACCTCCGTTGAGTAGATTCCTCTGCTTAGCTCCGTGTGTACTTCTTGAGTAGTCGTTGTCTCTTGTGCTCCAGCTAGAGTTTCAAAAATACAGATGATCACGACTTCCATCGTGAACATTCCCTTCGCAATTATTTTGTTGCTTTGTTAGAAAGAGTTGATTTGTAAAGACTCTGGTTCTCCTTTTTCGACTGTCATTATTCTGCCTAAGGTAATTTCGTTTTATAGCGTTGGTGTCTTCAGGTATCTTTACCGTTGGTGATAGACCTGGCATGCGCATGAATTTTCTGTGGGTAACCAAGGCATCCCTTTGATTACTAACAAGGAGTGCCTTAGGGGTGTACACGAGCTATGGCTTTGAAATTTTACCAAAAGTATACTTATATAAAATAAACTTTTTTTGAAATAGTGAGACTTCACACTACTCAAAATTTCCAAAAATTGTTGGAAAAATCAAAATTTTGAAAACCTTATGGAATTTAACAACGCAGATTCTCAAGTTTTACGGGGTACCCCCTTCTCAATATTTCACGATAGATCGTCTTATTCGAGAATCATGATAAATTATAAATTAACAAAAAATACCAAAAACCAAACTAGGAAATATAAACTAAACTGACTTCTAAATTAAACTCAATCAGCTAATTGTGTACCTCTTTTACATCAATTTAAACACTACACAAAATCGTAGATCGAAATTAAACAGATTAAAATGCAAATCAACTCTGTATTTGTTATGAAATATTCCATGGCAGTACTTCACTTTCCATTTGTGTTCACTTTCCTTTCCACTTCACAAAAACACTTTCACCCGTACTCCACAAATGGGCATTCAAAAAACAAGATTTCTTTTATCGTCATGCTTTTCGAAACTCGGATAAATAATAAATTAAAGTAAATTTTTTCTTTACACAAATTAAACAAATATAATTTAAATTACACCATAAATTAAAAATGATGGATTCCCGGGTAAAGCACTGCTTTTAAATTAACCTTAAGTAAATAAAATCAGTTATGCAAATAAATTTACATAAATTCGAAACGGTCAACAACATTTAATTAAAACTCATCGCTGTATTGTCGTGCCAAGGAAAGGCTCTGGGTTCGAAGGTGTGTACATGCGTAAAGTCACACTTGGGCTATAAACAAGTACAGTAGAAATAAAAGTGTGTCATAAATTAATATATTGCAATTGCAATAAACTAATTGATTAAATACGTGATGAAATTAATCAAAAATAAATACAGTTTTTTTTCTTATCTGTGTATAGAATTTGTCTTAACTTAAGAAAATCAGTGTAGTTGACTAACGGCGAACCTAATCAGCTGTTTACACTAAACACTAAACTGCCCATATGTGTGAGGAGCTAGAGATGTTCCGGTATCTTTTACTCAGACTGAAATCTTTATTTAGCTACGCAAGACAATAACAACTTTGTGACATTTTCCAAACGCAAATTTGAATTTCACTCAACCTTTAGCAGATGTAAGTTTACATTTCTATAAAAACAGTATTTGTTGAAATCTTTTTTACAACTTTGTTTACTTTTTATTCTTGTTTTCAAAGTTATTATGGAGGCTAATCCGCTGCGAGTGGGATTCCAGTTCGTGGAGCTGCTAAAGGCAGAGTTCCCAGGGTATTCCCTTGACGCACCGTCCACCGATTTAGAAATACTTCTTGCTAAGGAACTTTTGACAAGTTTTTTTACGATTCTGACCGAGTATGTAGCCGAGGAGGACAGTGAACTTTATGGTAATATTATAATCATATATACACCGTATATTGCTATTAGAACTTCAATTTTTTTGATTTTGTGTAGTTTTCTAAACATGAAATAACTGTTTGGTTAATTAGTTATATTTTGTTGAAACAGAAGATAAGACTAATTCAACTGGGTCGTCGTACAGTCAAGAAGTGATGCGTGATGATGGTGGACGTGACCTAAGCTATGAAGTCACGGATAATTGCACAATTCAAAGGAAAGCAGAAATTTTAAAATTAATTGCATGTCATCCTCACTGGAGCCTATCCACTATTCAAAGGAAAGGAGGGGCAGAACTGAAACACGCGAATTACAAAAGTCGCTGGGAGAAACAAGTTGCAACAGGGGGGACACAATACGAGAAGTATTCTTTCATTGAAGATTATGTATACGAAAAGTACCTTAATGCTAGACAACAGTACCATGCGGTCCGTACCTCGCAACTCAGGCTTTGGGCTTTGCAAGCTGCTCAAACTTTTCAGGACCCGGATTTTATTTTCAAGGCAAGCCGAGCGTGGTTAACTTGCTTTAAATTGCGGAAAAGCATATCGAGTCGCAAGGTAATTTATTTTAATAAAGTTCAGCGTTACGTTTATCTTGTTAGGTTAAACTTAACTTGTCCTGTGTTGAATTCTGCAATCAAGTGAACTGTATTTTTATAGGTTACTAAACTTGTGTCCCGCAGAAGTGTTCGGGACATGGATGAAATTATTGAAGCTGGAAAAAAGTTCCAGAAAGATACTTTGCAAGCCTCAAAACACTTTGATCCGGATTACGTGCTCAACACGGATCAAACCGGTTTTGCTTATGAGCTGGTACCAAAGCGAACCCTCGCCACAAAAGGCGAAAAGCAGGTCTTTGTTGCAGCCAAGTCGCCAACTAACCTTGTCACGCACTCGTACACAGTGCAGTACATGATCAGCATATCTGGCCACATAGTTGGAGACGTGCTCCTCTGCTTGCAAGAACGGTCGGGAAAATTTGGACCAACTGTGCTAGAAGGACTTATTCCAGTCCCGAACGTTTCGGTCACTTGTAGCGTATCTGGAAAATTGACAACATCACTCGTCGACCAGTATTACGATAGTGTTTTGCTCAAAGCCGTAAAGAAGGACTTTTTGCTGATTTTGGATTCCTGGAGCGGTCAAACAAATCAAGTTTTGTATGAACGTTTTGGGAAACAAGGGAATCCTGCGTGCACGCTTAAAATCATCCCGGAGAGTTGCACTTCAACGTCACAGCCCCTTGACACTTATTTCCATCTTCAACTGAAATATTTTGCCAAGGCTATTTCGGCTAAAGCACTACTGCACAACGCTACTGTCTGCCACCCAGACGATGAGATAACAGCGCGAAATAATGTGATCCGCACACATTCTCTGTTGCACAACCAATTCGAGGCAAAAGTATTTGAACCCATGATCCGCTACTGCTTCTTTTCAGCGGGGTTACATGAAGAGAAACCATTATTCGAGTCTGTGAAGGAGGCCTGTTTTACGTTTACCGATAATTCTTTGGGATGCTCTACAGCGGGATGCAAAACACACAGATTTTTAAAATGTGCGCATTGCAGAAAAAATTATTGCTTTCCTTGCTTTTTTTACGACTATCACTTTAACTTCAATTAAAGTAATGATTTTACTTACTTTTATATATTGAAACATAGTTTAGTATTGGAAATATATTCTAAATTCTATTACTTGCCGTCCTTAATTTACGGTAAGCATTGATGGAAGTACTGATCAAATAATTTATCAGATTGCAGGTTCTCTAAAATATATAATATTGATTGGATAATTGTTTGTGTCATTTTAATTGTTACTTCTACTCTTCGAATTAATTTAATTTGCCATTTAAAGAAAACTAAAACTCAGCTAAACTATGGTCAAACATGCCTCCAAACATTACTTTACGCATTCCTCTTTTGCTAATTATTTAAAAATTTTTGAAGTTTTGAAGTGGTCCTTCTGTGCTTCTGAATTAAATTTGGAAAACATTTGAAAAAGCACAGCTTCAAATTAGGAAATTAAAAAAAAATACGAAACTCGAATACATATTCCGCTGGAAGGCTTGAGGTGGAATTGATACGCACAAAGGAGCACGGTGTAAGAAGATGTTAAATATAAAGTAGGATTGCATTCAAATTCATAAGTCATTTAATTACCAGGTTTGATTTTGTGTAATGTTTAATTTGACGTAACGGCGGAACACATTTAACCGATTGAGTATAATTTAGAAGTAAATTCAGTTTATATTTTCTGGTTCGTTTTTTGAAAAAAAAATTGAATTTATAATTTATCACGGTTTCTCGAATACGACAATCAATCGTGAAATATTGAGAAGGGTTGAAACTTGAGAATCTGCGTGTTAAATTCCATAAGGTTTTCAAAATTTTGATTTTTCCAACAATTTTTGGAAATTTTGAGTAGTGTGAAGTCTCACTATTTCAAAAAAAGTTTATTTTATATAAAGTATACTTTTGGTAAATTTTCAAAGCCATAGCTCGTGTACACCCCTAAGGCACTCCTTGTAAGTTGAGTTGGGATGTTTCATCCTTTTCTGGTTGATCAGACCTGAGGTTTATTTAAGGATTATCTGCTTCCTTACTCTTGTTAGCTATACACTGGTTTGGAAGTTGAGATTGGCTAATTGGTGGCTCTATGGCCGCTTCAGAATTCCTATCTGATGTGTTTTCCTCAATTGGTGGCTCGTTTCGCCGGGAATAGTGTTTTATCCTTTCCACGTGAACAGTTTTATTATAGGTTTTAGTTTTTCCATCAAATTTGACTTTGAAATGAACTAGTGAGACTTGCTCCATGATGGTATATGGTCCATAGTAATATTGAAAAAGTTTGGTCGAGAGTCCTGGCAAAGTTTTGTATTCTCGTATGAGAATTTCATCGCCAACTTGAAATGTGTGCTGAGAGCGTTTTGGGTTGGGTTCTGCGGTTTTCACTTGTTCTCTAATGATTCTGGCTGCTACATTTTTCCGTACATCAACCAGGCGTTGTCTAAAATTTTCTGGATGCGGTTGAAGTATTGATAGCTTTGTCTCTGTCTGTAATAAGGCTTCCTGTCCGAAGATTACTTTGAATGGAGTTTCCATTGTGGTGGCTTGAATTGAGGTGTTATATGCAAATTTGATGTGGGGGATGAATTTGTCCTAGTATAATTGTTGAGAGTCCCTATAAATAGATATGCAGTCATTAAGCGTTCCGTGCGACCTTTCCAATAATCCGATGGTTTGCGGGTGATATGCAGAACTAATCCTGTGTTCTGTACCTAAAAATTTGTTCAAGCTTTTGATGACGTCACTCGTAAAGTGAGTCCCTTGATCTGACTGAAGTATTTTAGGACAGCCATAAAGTAGGATTATTTCTTCAATTAAAAATTTTGTTACTGCAGCAGCGGAAGCTTCTGGTACAACCTTCATCTCAATCCGTTGTGAGAAATAGTCAATCAGGTTTACGACATATTTGTTTCCTGAGGCTGTTCGATGAAATGATCCCATGAAGTCAATTTGAAGATGACTGAAGGGTCGTGATGGTACGTCAATAAGTCGCATTATACCAAACGGTCTGTTGCTCGGCGTTTTTTGTTCTTGACATTTGATGCATGTTTTCTTATGATGGTAGATATCAAGGTTCTTTTTAGGCCAATAGTATCTGGATCGAAATTTGTGTAGCGTGCGAGAGAATCCCAAATGTCCTTAGATAGGGTCATCATGATGCAAAATTAAAATTTCATTAGGGTTTTATTCCTCAATCTTTCTCCCAATCGGGCTCCACGCGAATAAGGTTTCTCAAATTACTGCATAGCATTACAGTAGGCAAACCGTATTTCATTGTTGTAATTCTAATTATTGTACTCCTTGTTTGCCCTGCTCCATAGGCTTCACGCCTGCAGGGAGTGGTAAATATAATAAAAAAAAATTAAAATTTCATGCCTTAATTTTTCTGGAATTGCTGGAATATGGTTTCCTTCACTATTGATGTGGTACAGCAAAGTGTCATGAATACTCGTGGCTTGATTCCAAATCTCCGTTTTGAAACTCGTTCCAATTTGCTTTCATCTGGTAGACTAGTACTTAATTTATGATTTTTTGAGTTCATTACCAGAATAAAAGGCGTTTTTGCTCCATGTCTACGGGATGAAGTCCTCTAGTGTCTTTGAATTGGAATGTATTCTTCTATTGTGTTGAAAAATAAGACTTCACTAGATCAGCAGCTTCACTATAAGAGAAAAAATGTCACCACGAGATGGTGACATTGAACAAATATGGGTTTCGGCACCACTTGTCAAATGTAGATGCTTCTGCCCATGGTAGTCAATGCTCGTCGGTTTCCAAACGTCTAATTCTCTATGTTCATTGAATGTGCGGTACTTATATGGATAGTTAATTAAGCCTTATTAGTATTAATTAATTAGTCTATTTTAATGCGGTCTACCGCATGTGACACGGACCGGGTTCATATACCAATTAACTGCCGATAATTTCTGCTCTTCTTGGTTCTATCTCTCTTTATTTGTGCCAATTCTTATGCTTAAGTACATAAAGTATAATTAGATAATCAGGGAAAGTCTAATTAGCTAATTGTCGAGCAATCGTCTCGTCTGCGGTAACAGGCCGCAAATTAAACGCAACAGATCTCTAATGCTATTTGGCGTACTAGGCAAAAGTGCCTGCGTGACATGCCTAATTCGTAATAATTCATATGCTAAAACATTATGGGGTCATTGCTGGGCTATGAGTTAAGGGGATAGAGACACTCCGTAACTTAAAAAAGAAGAACGCTAAGTGGGCAGGGAATAACTGCATGATAGATTCAGTCTTCAGATTTTCTCGGTTTGATTTTTGCATCCGAGATGTGAGGACATCTAGGTAGAGCGTCGGAAATACTGACCATAATCATAAGTATTATACATTAATGCAGACTACAGGATATTCAGTGTGAAGGGTAGGTTAGTCCACAGGTACAACCAAAGTTTCGCTTTTATATTCCTATTCTTTAGTGTCTAAATTACAATTAGTATGAAAATAATTGTAGTTGGGCGATTAGGTACATTGTTTGATTTAACAAATTAAACAATTAGATTACTACAATACGTGGTTTGTGTATCGTAATTGTTATCTAAATTATATGAATATCATAGATCATATCATTATCTTTTATTAATTGTAAAATATAGATGAATAAATAAAACTTTGTTCAAAAAAGTAATATTGAGCTTGGCAAAGATTGTAATCAATTTGTTTTAAGTTGTCGAATAAATCAAATGTCATATTTGTTTATAAATTCATTGCTTTTGTATTTTCTGTCTATTTGCAAGTTCAGCAGCCACGGAAAAACTTCTTTACGTCGATACTCATTAAGATCTTTTCTAAAGATGTAGCAAACATATAAAAGCTTTACAATCAATGTTAAAATAATAAAAATATGCTCAGACAGACACAGATGGCACCTATTTAAAAACAATACCAATTTTGCTGTAAGTCTCATATTGGGGGCGCTGTAGCTATTTAACAATATACAATTTTTACGGCAAGTCTCGCATTAGAGGGGCACATTTATTTAATGACAAACATTCATAGGCGCCAAAGCGCCTAGAAGTTGATGGGAAGATTTAACAAGGCTCTACTCTAACAATGGTGCGGTGACGGTAGGGATGTAATTTTTGGTGTGTCTCATGCAGTTTATCAACTGGGCCTGAGCGGTTAGGTCAATACCTTTTTCATTTTTTACACCCATTAGTAGTTTTTACCGCCTAATTGTAATTTGCTATAATAAATTATATATTTATTTCGAATAGAATGTGGTAGTTGGTGTTTTCCATTCCAAAAGATTCACTAGGAACGAAATTAAGAGAAAAAACTTAATTTAAAATTTAAAAAAATCCAAAAAGGACTTACGAACATTGTTTACAATTTTCCCAATATCTCCATTGGCTACTTTTTAGAGTGTATCGTGTGAAATGGAAGACACTATGTTATGTCGTGTAAATACGGCAATTGTGTGGCTTAAACTAATTTTTGATAAAATAGCGTAGAACAAAGCTTCATACATGTACACTACCATGACCATTTATTAGTTCAAATTTTAAACTTGTCCAAAACTCCATTTAAAATTTCGAATGATGTTTATTATTTAAAAGAAATTTGTATTTTGGTAAGTTTAATGTGGTTTAGTAAAATTATAGTTTAGTTATACATGTATAATTTATATTATAACTAGCCGCAATATGCGGCTAGGTGGGTCACTTCACCAATTTATTTAGAAACTGAAACAGGTAAACTACATTCAGTGTTTCCAACGTAAAAGTCATGTAAAGTCGTTAATGGAGATTTTTGAAAA
>VYYI01000860.1:0-24812 GCA_021029175.1 Bilobella aurantiaca
GTCTCTAATTGTGGGCGGGGGGTCGGGCGATGAAATTGAAATAGTGGACGGGTCTCTTATTAGAGATTTTACGGTAAATCTATTATGCCTTAAAAGCTTTAGCATCAAGCTTTCTAAACCCTTTCAACGTTTTTCTTATATTAAAGAAAGTTTAAGGTTATCAATAGGGTTCACAAACTAAGATGCATGGAATATAGTGCATATAGTTTTGTTGAAATTTTTTATCGACATGACAATTGTTTATGTTCATATTTTTTGAAGTTAAAAAGTCCAACCTTTACCATGTTCAGCACTCCTCAACATTTTCAAGTAACTAGGATATGAGATATGGCAAACAAAGGGGTAACTTAGAGAATATTCCTGGGTTTGAAATTTAAAATAAATTAGTTTGCAAATAACCCAACTGAGAGCAATTTTATTTTGCATGTGAATTCTGTCTGCAAAAAAAGGGTTGTCTGCTTCTTTGAATTACATTGCCGATGAAGACAGAGATAGACATGAGCTATTCCATATTAGATTATATTATTATTAGATCTTTATTTCATATTGTGTAACGATAACGGCACGATAATTCTGTCTATTACAGTGACTTAAGTTGCCTCTATTCTCACTCAATAAAAAAATTGAACAAGAAGTTCGACATCTGACGTTAGCTAATGTTTTATGTCCGATGTCCTCTAAACCAGTCTCGCGTTAATCTTGAGTACTTTTTCCAAATGAAAACTTTGAAATTTTGTCTCTTTTGATGAAATTGTCGAAAGGAAAAGGCATTAAAACTGCTATCTAACTGCTTATCTAAATTCTACCTTCTCGAAAGTGAACTATTTGGATTTTGGGAATCTCTTAAGTGTTTAGTTACTTTTTTTGGCCGAGTTTAAAATATTTTTTTAATTTACCATAATATTTTTAAGATCTTCCCTCTCGACTTCTGCTAATAAGTAATGTATAAGGTGTAGTAAGTAGGTGGAACAAAGTTGCGCTTAACTTTACACGTGTAAAGTAAATCTTCCAATGGCTTTTGATATAGGGAATACGCCACCCTTAAAGCCTGGCTGTATTTACGTATATATTTATTACTATAAAATCGTTTGTCTGCTACATCGATGCATGGAAAAACCTCTGAAGCTGCTGGCACCATATTTGGTATGCATCTGCGGTGGCTTTGGACCAAACTCCGGGAAAAATTTGCGTCGGATTTTCTACCATTAAGCGTCAAATAGCAAAATAACGCAAAAATTTAACGTGTTTTATTCAATCCTGCAAAGACCTTTTAGGCTAAAGGCGGCATAATCTATACATAAATAAAAATTGTAAATGAAGGTATTTAGGGCAAAACTCCTGGCCACATTTACTTTCTGTTTATCGAGGGTAAATGGTCAAATGTCAAAATGTTCTAAATTTTACGTGTTTTCTTTAATCTTGCAACAAACTCTTAGGCAATGGGCGGCATATTTTCTACATCAAAAAGGTGGTTTAGGGCCCAATTTTGATTAGAATTGATTTTTGGTTTTTGAAGGGTCAAAAGTCAATACCATTATTATAAACCTAGATATTTTCTCGACAAAAATATTTTTAGAATTGAAACGTGCTATGCTACAAATCTCCGTTTAATTGGAACCATAAAAAATAAGTTTCCATCGTAAATCGTAGACCTTTAAAGGACATCTTATTGAAAAACAGGTGTAAAGGAGCCCTTGTGCGTGCAATGTATATGTGCAATATGTATATGTACATGTATATGTGTAAACGGAGGGTTGGCGAAAGTTTGAGAACGCAAGACTTTAAAAACTAAACCTTCTCATGGGAAAATAACATTGCGTACCGTAGGGTCCAATCCAGCCCTAGTAACCGCTCAAAAAATTTTATCAATGTAAACAAATACTACGAGACAAAAAATACAGTTTTAAGCTGAACAGAAACGTTTCGGCATTAAAATTCGGTTTGAATCAAAACAGAACTCTTGGAATTAATTGCACTAATTAATTAAGTTTAGCTCCAAAAGTTTGAGATGCAAATCTGATTTAAAAGTGACCGGTATTTCACTGATACTTCAAACCGGTATTTTTTATGAACATGCGAATTTTGAAAACCGTTATTTATAACGGAAACAAACATTCTTTTTCTACGAATGTCGTGTACACAATTTTTTTTATACTTTGTAGAGATTCAATTTTGCTAAATCATGAAATGCTGTCATTTTGATTTAATGATGGATGTAACCGGAGTTTTGAGAAGTACATTTAAAACTTAATGCTAGTTAGTTGATTTGTGTTAAGTCCAATTTAATTGATTCATCGTAATTAAAAGCTTTACGTCACCAAATATCGTGAAGCAGCTATTTATTTATTAATAAGCAAATAATTAATCCCTAATTAATTCATACGAATTTACAACGAAACTAAGTTTGAGCTTTGCGCAATTGAGAATGCAGTGTCCCCTCATAACTTTGAAATTACGTATAATTTAGAATGACAACAATTTGGGATGTATCGTTTTAATTTGAAAGCAATATACCACTATATACTGGTATATTGGGCCACTTTTTCTTCTTAAATAGCCATTCTAATAATTTATGTTTTGAATTTCTTGTAGCCACGTTGCTTCAAACTTGTTTTTAATTCAGCACTTTGTTAGTTGTGTTAAATAAAATTTAGATGGTGTCATTGAAGTTTGTATTTGAGCGCTCCCCTGACGTCAGTAGTATCTCGGTTCCATTGATGGAACGAAAGCATCTTGGTAATTGTTTCCACCTCGTTGACATCTGAACAATTAATATATATAGATATTAAATTAAATAGCCACTGTGCTTATACCTTTAGACGACATCTTCATCGCCAAGTGGTAAACCTAAAATTAGGTTCATCCTTAATTTATCTTAGAATAATTTTTTATTATAGCTTGGCAAGCCTGTCGGGGACAGGAGGTTTTTTTCTTATGAAGCTTTCTGTACTGACCTCTTGATAGCAGTCATTATGGAGTCATTGATTTTGAAATTGACATTGATTGAAAAAAGCACATGTATGTTTATATTTATAGCACAGTATTTAATTAATGACACATTAGTTTAAGAATTCCTCTTTTGTTGGTCCCGACAATTAGAATTATTGATACTTCCAAACACTCTTGATTATTAAATATGTTTTATCCTACAAGGCACCTATTAAAAGCTGATTAATTGGTTTAGAAGATATTACAGTTATTCCATGTGGACATATCCAAATTCATCTATTGAATTTTCTGTGAATAATATTACGAGGTCACGTCCCTTTTAGTTAATTAGTTAATTGCAATTAAGGAAAATGCCCGTAAGCGAATTGGGCACAATAAGTCCAAAGGAAAAAAGGAAGAGAAAAGCCCTTAGATCTGGATAGTCGTTTTCCAGCTCCCACATGAGCAACACTCGCCACGAGAGGCAAATCATCCGTTCCAGCAGGTACATACGCTTGTATAAAAAATCATCTTTATTCAGGTTTAAAAACTATATGTTCATGGTGCAGTGTGTTTCATATTTAGACTGTAAAGCAAATTAAGACACGTTTCATATTTTGAATTAGACTAACACTGACATAATAATAATACTTTTGTTTCCACTTATGGTTAGTTAATAAATTAATTAACCGCGCCTTCCGTTGAAGTGAAAATTAATTAACATTAAACAATTCAAACTACTTGAAATATATGTATACATTGAACGGTTTATCGTGTTCTTTAGTATACCTATTATTCTATCAAACTTTACACTTTGTCATAATTCAGTAAATTTACAAATATCATTTCATCTGGTAAACGGATTCTGACATTTTACTTTTTAATCTAAATATGGTTTGAATTTAGCGACATTTATTTTAAGAAACATGACAAGTACATAATGTCGCACAGTATAGCATTGCAGCACTTTCATTGAGCTCCAACTAATAAGTTAGAAAAACTAATAAGTTAGAAAAAATCCAACTAATCAGCACAAAAAATGCTAAAGCAGACTTCCTTTTTGCAACTTGAAGTTAGCTACAAAGTAAAATCTTTGATGAAATGCATATTTTTAGACATAGCAACACATCTCCTCCAGTTGGTAATTAAGATTTTTTTTTCATGCTGATAATTGTAGTTTTATTTTCCTGCTGAAGCTGTTATCTATTACATGCACGGAACATTTATATAAAGTGCTACTTAAAGAGTTATCTCAAAAGTTTATTTCGACGTTTAAATTATTATACAGTTTGTTTGAGTTCCAACACAAATTCATCGATAATAAGAGTTTCATTGGTCGTAAGTCTGTTTACTTTCACAAATTTCATTGTCATATACATTCGAAACTAAACTAAATATTTGAAATATACATTTTCAAGTCTATATGACGTTTGGAATTTATTTGATAACAGAACTCACAACATTCCGGATCAATTTGACATACTTTTGGCTGCAAAGAAACGAATAAAGGCCAACTGACACTTGGTCAAAATCCTGCACGTTGGATCCATCCGGACAATTATTCTCTCCTGTCATAATCAACGTTAACGAAAAGAGAATGAAGATGGAGGTGAGCACAACTTCTGTTCGAAACGCCAAAATTTAAGAATCCCTCTGCGTAATTTGTGGGCTAATAACGTTATGAAGGATGCCAGCTGATACGGCATTTACCTTCCAGAAGCAACACAAAACTTGGTTAGATGAAATTAAATAATTTATAGCGGCTAGAATACAAGACTTTACAAAGGTGGTTCAGAATAGGATAATTTGTGAAATCTAACAAATTTTCAACAATATTATTTTTGATTTTAGACTTTGTATTGTGTTATTTGTAAAGTTATTTGGTAAATTAACACTATAATAATTATGGTTGTATTTTGAGGAGCTTCTAACGTGTACAGAGCTTAGCAGCCTGGCCTAAATTTAAGTTTTATAATTCATATTAGAATACGTTTAAGCCCCGTAGTTTGTGAAGGTCCTATGAATTAGACAGTGACTAAAGGTCACTACTGATGATTACTTCAATGGGCATTTGAGACATTTTGATTCACAGTTTATGTATTGATTTTTTGCAGGTTTTAAGAGTTGCAATAATTGTCACAAAACGTTAAGCATCATTAGCGCATCCGAAAAGTAAAAAGAAATTCTTATTTGTTAGCGGTTTTCAATTTTCTTATAAGAAATTGTCCTTTTACAAGTTTTAGTATTTAGAAAAGGGGGGTTTCCGTTAAGGTAAATTTTCAGAAGTTATTGGATTCTTCTTATATTCATATGCTGCAAACAAGTGTTTCGAAGTGGTACACAAGATAAATTCGCTGATAATTTGTGAAAGATTCAAACCCAATTGTACAATTAAATAATATAAATCTAGAAGGTTATTTCCAGCCAAATACTAATGATTGGATTATGCATAAGGTTTATGTTAAGTAAACGGAACTAAAGCGAAATGAAATCGCTTTCTGTCGCAATTGCCTTACGTTTTCTAAAAATAATTAGAGCCAGAACGCAACTGACTAATTATGGAACTAAAAAATACCAACAATTTTTTAGATGACAAAATATTAAGAAATGGTTTGGATCATGGCATAAGTACTTATTTCTATCTGTTCTAACATTAGATCTCAAATATAGAGCATCTCCTAGTTTGGAGTATTAAAGCAGGCAGCGACTTTGTGATTTTACCATTTTTCAAAGAACGCGGCGGCTCATGGCATAATCTGTAAATCGAGTTAAGTTGCAAGTTGAGCAAACTTGCAAGATATATAAATATATATATATTATATACATTGTTGGGGTGTGACTCTGCCTTTCGTTTCCTGTCACGCTTGGTACTGTACTATCCTTAGACCTAAGTCCATGGTTTTAATATTTATTTTTATAGTTTTTGTGCTAGGTTCCAAAAACGTGGTTTCGGGAATTAGGTGCGTCGTATAAGGCCTCTTGATATTGAGTTAAATTTATAAATAATATATTAGGTATGTTATGAGTTGCACTCCTTTTGAGACAATCTTTTTTGATATATTGTCTTCACACTATGATAAATCTTTTTGTCTTCACTGTAACTTTTCCTAGTTTTAACTTAAAGGCTTTGAAAAAAATGTCACGTTTGCTTGAGCATTTGCCAATTAAACTAACAAAAGCTTTGCCTTGGAGTATGTCGGTTCTAATGAAGGTGATGGTATTTTGCTTGAAAGCGTGTGAAGGCAAATTATGTTTTTTAGATTAGCCCTCTTGTTCGGATAGTCTCCGGACACCACACCCCAAAGCTCAGGGGCGTCGAGAATTGGGCGTATTTGAAAACGGCATTGTTTGGCAATCTTGATTTTTGCACGTAGGATGAACAATATTTGAAAAGGAAGAGAATTATAGAACCTGCTGTTTGTGTACTGGAGTTTAGTTTCACAATATTTGTAATATGAAACTGTTACCTGATTTTCGAAAATATTGGCGATTACACTATAACGATGCATTGAAATAAATCGTTTGGCATATCAATGAAAGTTTCCTATTTGCCTCATTTGATTGGTTGCAGCTCAAAAATATATTGAGTTCCACAAAAAAAGGCATAGTATGAGTGGAAATATCAGGAAAACTCTACATTATCCACTTCTATTGCAAGAATTACCTTATTAAGTCAATTTTATCCTCCAGTGTTTCTGTAAATGAATCTGCAACATCCATTTCTTTTGACTTGTTATCGCTAGCAATGGGTGATACTGAAAAATGATAATATTAGCCAAGAATGTGTGAGGCTGCGTCACAACGCTAAGAATGGCATGCTAAGGTTGTTCACCGGATCAATCAAGCTTTATTGTGATGTGGGGCAGTGACAGCGTTTTATAGAATGAGCCTCAAATAGAGCTTAAGTTTAGAGTTAAGTAGCCAAATATATGGCATAAGGCCAATTAAGACAGACAGTGGAATGGTCTTAATATAATGGGGCCTGAGAAGGAGATGATCTAGTTTGCATTCGCTGGTTGGGTGTGAGGTCAAGAAAGTTTTCTTTTTGTTAGGCAGTGTGAGATTGCTTCAGACCTTTATAAGAGTAAGTTTACAATTTTTGGGAAGTCCTTATTTTCATTAGATTTCAATGAAGCACAATAAATTAGTACAAATTAAATTCAAACACGCAAAATTCTAGCAACGATGTAATCACATTGGAAGCTCGATTTAAGTCATCACACCTGATCCAAATTGCGCACACACTAAGTACTTGCAAGATACAATATTTTAGGGTACAAAACAAGCTTACTTCTCGGCGCAGTTTAGTTTAAAATATTCTTAAAATAAGTCACCTCCTCCAATCGTACAAAGGAAAGGCTTACTTTTTAATTAGCTTCACCGTTTGCATGACGGAAACGAAAACACGAGGCCCTCGAAGTCCCGCAGTTTCCTATTCCGTTGGCATCTGGTTTGTTCCCATACCTCTTCGTGCAAGGCCTTGCCTTTGCCAAGTCAGCACTTTTCCCCTCCTCCACACTCGGTGCTTGAACGTTCTGAAATCCTTCATGTTTAGGAGGAATACTTCAACCGCAGATAGGCTGCAAATATGGGACAGTTATGATCAGCTATTCTACCCCATAAGTAACCCTAATTGAACGATCGCTAGCTGTAGATGAATTACGCTGCTCAAGAATGAGCTTGCGTAATCAAAATTTCATCGCTTTAAACAGTTTGGGGTATCATAGAATTGAATAGTTTTTGCATCATTTCCAACTCGATGAACATTCCTTATAGTTGTGTCTGATAGTTCAGTGTCATTTATTATCAATAAACATAATGTAAACAATTATTTCTAGTTAAAAAGAAATAAGCATCTGGGAGAAGATTGTGCTAGAGTCTAAATACGCCAGGCTAAATTTTGGACAGTAACTGAATAGAGATAGTGATGATAGGGAGTGGACACACTACACTTATCGCAGGCGGTTCGTATTACTTTGTAACACACCTGCAATTGGTGATTTTATCGCTGTTTATATATTTACATCGCTACAGGTCTTTATATTTTATTTTAATAGATTCTTCAAATCTTTGGCATGGCATCTCCAGAGTCTGTAATCGAGCATTGGTTTTACCAATTCCTCAGTTTGAATTTGGTGTTGTTTTTTATTTTTCCTAAACTCACAATTGATCTGCTTTCCTGTATTACTTGAAACCCTAGATAGATTTCTGACCCCAAACTATTCACGGAAGCTCAGCCCGTGATTCGCTCATCGACCCACAAATGAAGGCCACAGTAGCCTCGTGGACGGATGGATTTACCGACACTTCACTTCACTTAGTTTCACTTAATTTTTAATTTGAAATTTCTACAACTCATTTGGACAGTGGTCCATGGAGCAGCTTCTTTACTTGCTATTTGGTTAGTTAGAGTAGACTGTTAGTATCAGGGGTTACAAAATCGTTAATAAACGTTTTCCCATGACTCACTAGAAACATGGAAATTGAAAAACGGCGGAATAGTTTAACGTAATATTACGTAACGTAAATACGCGCTTCGCAGAATTATGCAAACTGGAAGCATAGGATATGTTTCACACTTTTCCATCACGCAAATGGTAAAATTTATGAAATTCCTAAAATATTAAGAAATAAATAGACCTCTTATAGTTTAAAACTTTCATGCAACGTCATCCTCTTACTATGTCTTTTCTAAAATTTCAAAGTGCAGATTTCCGAGATTTTAGGTGTGACTTGCTAGAAAAATGTAAATTGAAAAGCGTAGGGTAGGTTAACGTAATTTAAACATTAACTTAACCTAAATTTAAACATTAACTTAACCTAAATTTAAAAACTTCAGTCTGGTTTGATCACCACAAAAATTTGGAAGAAAACTAACGTTCGTTTTACTAACTTCTTTCGTTGCCTGTCTTGAAGTAATTGAATTAAGATTCATCTCCTTCAGCGTCCAAGCGCTCCTATCTGGTCCTTATCTCTTATTTTGAAGAAGATGCAGCATCTGTAAACTGTGATTAAACTCACCAACTGCCCAACGACCAATGAGAAGGGCCTTGCCATTTCTCATGTCACTCACTCACTCCTAATCTCCAAATGTCAAAATTACTCAAACACGAGATAAGAGAAAATTTTATTTAAAGGAATTTATTATTGCATTTTATTGTAATTGCAATTTATCCTAAAATAAAAGTCGTTTCCGGATTGGTTCACTCCACCTGGAATCCTTCAAGTAACGCACCTGCGTTTTTAAAAAAATAATCAAAGTTTACTTCCTGGATGCCGATTTCAGATTCAATTCTGAATTGGATTATTTATCATATGCTCCATGATGCTTTAAACACTAATTTTTAATTGAATTCAACCAAACTAGGTTCGTTTTCTCGAACACGTGTTTACCAGCGTAGATGAAATATTCAGATAAATATGGCCAAAAATTTTTATTCAATCACACAAGCATTCAACAATCAGTTTGAACCAAAGTTTAAAGACATTAAATTTGTGAAATTTGAAAATTAGGACATGGGACTTTTGAGAGCTGCACCTCAAGCTGCACTAGTTAAGCGAATGATTTGATGCTAACAAAGTTTTCTCAAAAGTCAAAAGTAGAGTCTGACTATCAGGGGTTACAAAATCGTTAATAGACGTTTTACTATGACTCACTAGAAACATGGAAATGAAAATAAAACGTAGGGTAGGTTAACGTAATTGCATTACGTAATTGCAATTCATGAAATTGCAAAAATTCCGAACTTTTTAAAACGTAAAATTACGAAGTCCATGTGTTGGGATTGGGAATAGTAATGGGATAGGCAGGTTGAGGTAAGGGGGATGCAAATGCATTGTTCATGCATAAGGAAAGGATCCTCATAATGAGAATTGTATCGTGAAGGTATGGGTTGCTTGTGTACAATCGATTATCTTTTAAATTAAATATTTTAATTAATACAAATACCTAGGTAATTGCTAGTCCTATTACAGCAACTAACCAATTTTCTTCAATCCACTGGAAGATTGCAAGGAGATTTCTTTCCGTAAATTCAATTTTGCATTTTTGGTTGTTACCTCCGTGTCTGTTCTTTTCGGCTTCCAGGCATGCTTGCTTGGGGTCAATTATGTTATTTGTTTCAATGTTTATAATTGTGCCTTTGTTTGAAGCATCGTGAACGTTGTTGGAGTTGTGGACGTTGTGGGATCCGTGCGAGTCCAGCGTGTTGTTACCGAAATTGAGGTTGGTATCCACGCCCCAGGCAGGAGCTCCTCTAGTGCTGATGATCATTCCGAGAAGTATTAAAGTGATGGTGCAAGACTATAAAATAATATAGTTAATTAAATTTAATTAAATTTAAGTCTTATTGTACATTTTCAGTTTGAGGTTGAGACTTTACAACAAATTTTGGAGGGAGGGGGGAAAGGTTGGGTTTTGAATTTTTTATTTTGTGCTAAGTAATTTTTTCAAAGAATTAGTGGTTTTAAAACTTGTTTTAGAATTTTTAATTAAATTGATAAACTTTGTGTAATTATTAGTCTGTTTTCTAGATGGCTTGACATCCTTGCCTTATGAACTCAAATTTGTGTCTCTGCTTCTTTTATACAAGTCCTTGGTACCTCTTTCTGCTGCAAAATTGCACATTTTTTCAGGTTATTTTCTTTATAGTCTAGTTTTCCATTTTCCTCTTTGCAATTGCATGTATTTTTCTATATCTGCCCGGGTAAACATTTTGGGATTTTGGGATTTCATTGAGTTGAGATTTGAGAACCAAAACAGAGATTGGTTAATAATAACATGGTTTTCCTGAAAACCTAACCTGGATATCAGGGTTTCAGAATATTGTCAGCCTTACTTTGAATTCTGAACCGTAAATATAGATCTTCGCAATATTTATAATTAAAGATGCAAATTTTGTAGTATTATAATCCAAAGGACGATTATTCTTACGTCTCAAAAAAGTGCATAGCGATTTTCAATAACATTTGGAAACTATATGTAAAATATAGGTCACCCTATTTGCGGGAAAAATGGGTAGTGACAATTATTGCAACGAAACCACAATAACATACACTGCAAAGACTATATAGGCAACGTGTCCAAGTTTGGAAATTTAAGGACAAAATGAGCCGAAAAATAAAGCTATTCTTAAGAAAAACCAAATAAATGCTAAAAAATGCAAGTGCGTATAACGCTTTGAGTTGGTTACTAGTACACGCAAAGTCGTCATTGTATATATAGGCTATGATATGTAGTCCTATTAATAACTTGAACATATCTTATGTATTCAGCGTTAATAGTTATGTTCACACAACTTTGCCAAAGTACACAATGTTATACAATGTTCAGCACACAATATGTAACTGTAAATACATTATAAAATTTAATAAATGGGAAAACGATTTTAATAATTAATAAAATTAATAATACCGACATAATTAACTTAATGTCTAACACATTTTCACAAACTCGATTTGTTGTTCGAGTAACATAAAAACTGATGCATTAATTGATACAAGAGATCCCTTTTGAGTAGATGCGCATCTTCAGTTATTGAAACATTCCATATGAAACCAGAAAAAAAAAATTGATTTATCCCAAAGCTGTTGAGAAGTTTGACAAATGTTTTAGTAGTAATAAAGTAAACTTTCTCTTAAAATCGCGATTGTTATCAAATGCAATGTGTTATATATATAGTTCAAAATTAAATCGCATATATTTTCATGAGCTAAAATTGACAAAACTTCTTTCACTTCATGTTACTACAGTGTTTCCTCAACTTTTTTTTTAACTAAAATTGCCGAATTAGCCCAAAATATCTATACTGCAGGCTTCAGACTCAAAAATTTTGCTAGGATTCACCACGAAGACTTCTGTTCCTTCAAAGCCCTAGCTTGCAAATTGAATCCCGTGATCTGCATAAAGTTATCACGAATAAGGTACATTTCAAATAAGATAAATTGGAATGGAAAACAAAATGGTAGTATTTGAAAGTGTTGGGGGAGTGGAATAGTAAGTATATATGTGTTTCGCATGTGACAAGCGTGATATGGCTCGCACACCACGAGCCAATATAACGACACATAAATTGCTTCCGTGTACTTTTCTGACGGAGGATATACAATATAGAGAAGGCTGCATTTTGGCCTTGTCGAATTCCAAAGTTGTCCCCAATTTTTTAGTGTCTTCATTGATACTTGCGACCGTTTCATAGTATGATAAGGCTCATCGACAAAACGTATTCTAGGCCAACCAACTTTTGCTAACATCACTTACTCAATCTTTTTAAATTCTACTACAACTATACCGCATTCCGAAAATGAATTAATCACGCTAGTGGAAACCAAACAAAACCAACATGTGAAGAAGAGGGTAGGGATATAGAATGATAGGAATCTTAAACGTTAGCAAAAAAAATTGTTTGCACGGTTTATATAAATTTTGTCGACGTTTTACTTATAATTAGCTATGAATTCAAAAGCGAGGGTTTGAAATGAAGGAGAATAATATAGCATCCGGCATTTGCTATGATGAAAAAACAATTTGATTGCATGATGCGTCGATACTCAACAAGTTGCTCAATTAATTGGTGTTCAATCGCATAACTTTACTACGCTTGACGTCCGAAACATCCTACGACGCTATGCCTTTAACCACCCTCAATGACCTAATGTGCTCCCTTATAATGAAACTATGACACAATACACTTCGTAGAAAGCTCTTACGCTATGGCAAGTTTCTCTTCATATATTTAAATTTATATTTATTTCTTTATCTATTAACTCATATCGTTAATTTCTAAATCAAATAACTTAAACCTTGCTTAAGTTTTTTTTGGAAACTATTAAAAAGTCCAAAAATTACCAAATTTTTTTAAAATTATCCAGAAATCTTACTTCCATCCACTTTACTTTTCAAAAGCTTTTTACAAATGTCTTGTCGGTACGTTTGTCAGTCTGCCTTGTTGCACAATAACTCTAGAACGGCTTAACTTCTTACAATACTGTACAAGTAATATAGTAAAATACATATACATATAATACTTACAAGTTTGTGGATAGGTCATGGGGGCCTGGCCTTTTGTCCTCATGTTGACGACTCGACAAATGATGCCTTGAATCTAGAATCGGGCTATTTGGTATTTTGCTAGTTGTGTATGAAACAAAAAACTATTATGGTTTCAACGACTTAGATGACCCCTGGTCATTTCCAAAAAGGCAACGTTAATCATCGAATCCAGCCCAAACACTGTAAAAGCAATACAAATGTCGTTCAAGGCAACGTTAAGGGACGTTGTCATATCTTGCATTAAAATGTTCATCTTAACTACGTAGCCTGATGATTTTTTGAATTTTTTTTGCACGAATATTTTTTTTTCACATTTAAAAAACAATATGAAACTGGAAGTAGACATAAGGCTTGGTAACCATAACAGCTATAAAATAGATTTGTTCTTCATATCGTCCGGCAATTAAAAAAGTAGAGTAGAAAAATACCATTTCATAAGGGCGGGAAGTGCTTAGAGCTTTTGGTTCCAAGTTTAGAAAAACTAAAATTTTTTTAAAAATTTAATAGGTTAGGTTTGACCCGACCGAGTCGGGTCATTTTTTACAGAGTTAAAAATATCAGCATTCTGAACACTTCAATTGGTTGACCAAGGATAGGCTAACCTTTGTTTTTATTTAGTATAAAGCTTAAGATTGATTGATGTTGCAAATAACCTCCCATCATGGAGCTTTCTCATTTATGTTCTATTCTTAAAAAAAGGAATAGGTAGGGTGTTTTCAATGTCCAATGCAATTTTAAGATATTTTGTTTAACTAAGTTAGGTATCTCAATTATTAAACAATTAATCACTTCTCACATATTTTCTCAAAGGACAAATTTCTCACTTCTTTTTGCAGTGATGAAGATTCCAAAGATTCGAAAATTTGAGAGGTGGGGGCTAACTTAGGTTTACACTGTAGGGTGCACAAAATCGGACGAGATTTGGATGCGGTTAGCTGATAAGCTAATTATAATTAAAAAAATTTTAGCAAATTATTTCCTTCATTCTAATTCAAATTTTAATTTCCTTCCGTTCAAATTCTCCAACCTTATGTTGTTAGAATGTAGACCTAAACCAACCCTCATTAAACACCGTGGTAAAACGGTCAACCAATTAGTAGAAAAATTAGACAAAAAACAGTAGACAAATTTTTAAATTGTTTATTTAATGAAAAACAGAATTTTAGATGTAAAGGACCATTGTGTTCATCTAAAACATCTTTACTTTTTGTTTACAAAAATAGTATTTGCCCTTGAAACGTAATTTGGAGCTCAAAGGGTCATTTTGAGAAGAAGGTATTGTTGGGGGTCATCAAAAACTTCTTAATTTTTTGTTTTCTTTAAAATTAATATTTGACACTGAAAAGTTATTTAGATATCAGGGGGTCATTTTTAGGTGAAGTGGGTAATTAATTATTGAAAACAACATAACTTTTTGTTTATTGCAAAAAAATATTTGACTTAGAATGTCATATGGAGACAAGGGTGGTGAAGGGGGTTACGGGGGTCAATGAACACATTAGAATTTTTTGTTTCATGCAAAAGTAGGGTTTCACCTTAAAAGGTCAGCTTGAGGTCATGGGGTGATTTCAGTGTGAAATATGTCTGTGGTCATCCAAACCATTATAGCTTTTGTTTCATCTAATATTAGCTAGGGGTATTTGACCTTTTGACCAAAAAACATCTTGAGGTCAAGAGATCCTTTACGGGTCAAGGGAGACTCTGGGGTCATCAAATCCATCAAAACTTTTCGTTTTATGCAAAAGTAGGGTTTGACCTTAAAAGGTCTGCCTGAGGTCATGGGGTCATTGTGGGCGCCACATAGAAAAGTACCTTTTACAAATGTTGTTCTTCTTTATATAATGAACAATTTTCATAAGGTAAATTTTTCAACTGCCAGAATTTTAAGTATATTTCGTAAGTGGAAATTTTTTTGTAGAGGACATTTTCCATGTTGTAATAGACTAATATTCCATACTTTGACTTATATGAAGATCCATTGGATAGTTTTAATAGTTAACAAAATAAACCGTTTGCAAACGTATGTAACACAAGTAGCGTATTGTACTCACACGAGGGCCAGGGGTCGCATAAGTCGTCGAAAGCATCAATATTTCATTTTATGCAAAACTAGCAAAAATTTAAAAAAAATCCGATTTTGTGGTATACGCTATTTAGTTTACATGCTTTTGGATCGGTTTTTGTTGGTCAGACTTGTGTAGCTAGTCTTGTACACCTAAAACAGATATCGGCGCTGATATTCAAACGAGTGCGATAGTATTTTATTATGACGCAGTTTCAAGCTACTAGCACACCGTTCTGTATCGAGTTTGTGTAACGATGAAAATGTAGTAAAATATAACTGCATAAAACAGTTGTCACAATCAGAACACACTTTTTTTATTTTGCTATAATTGACTTTCTAGAAATTTGACACCTAGCAGTGATAGTGAGCAACGGTGACTGAGCGCAGAAAAAAACATACGACTGTGTTTAACAAAATTAAATACAAATGTTACATTTTTAGACAAACAAACAAAAAATGAAAATTAAACATTTGCTTAGCTAGAGCTCAAGATTCACGGGCCTTGAAAAACACTAAGCCTATAAATACAAGTAAATAATATAAATATAAAATAAATATACACTACAATATTAATAAGTTAGAGTCCCGACAAAAAGATTTTTTTTCATGGGTTGAACACAAAGTATATAAATATTACTAAAATGCGAGAACCAAGTCAATTGTAGTTTCTAGTACGACACGAAGAAAAGTTAAAGGAAAGTCTCTGTTAGCAATTGTGAAAAGCCCACCAATACCGAATTGAATTGGACGGCAAGATTTGAATACCCTTTTTTCGTACTTTGTGACATTATCTTGTGGAAGGCATTTCCATGTGTAGTATTCCGTGGACTTGTGCCGAATGTTTACACCCATTTGACAAAATAAAACTCCCATGTAGAGGAACGTGCATCCAATATAAGTCATCGTAAGTATTACGACGAGACTCATTTGAAGTCGAAATTTGATCAGGGTATACCAGTTACAAATAAGCATTGAAATCGTACCTAAATAAGTGACCAAAATCCAAATTCCGATTGTATGGTGCAGCCGTGTGTCAAAAACTTGAACCTCTTTGTACAACGCCGCAAGTTTGTTTCGAGCAAAGTTTCCTTTCTTTTGCGAATCCGCAATACACTGCAATACTTCTGAAGTCCTATATAGGATCACGAAGAAGGTCAACGTGGTCAACCCAGTCCAAAATGCACCGACATCTACAAATGTTCCAATTATGAGAGGGCCAATCACTGGTAAGCTTTTGGGTTGCCACATGGAGAATATTACAGCACGTGCAGCTACGACTTTGGTATGAGCCAATGCTAACAAGAAAATGGGAGTAGCAATATAGCATATCAGCATATTGATACTGAACGTTTTAATATAGCGCTCAATATGGGTCGTAGAAATTCCGGGAACGCAAAATGAAGTGCCTATTATTAAACAATGAAGAAATAGGATTACAATTAATGTTGGTATGGTTGTATTCTTATTATGTTTGCTCAGAATGAAACTGGGCGAGTTTCAGTAAACGCGAACATTTATATGGTAAAACGTTGAATTGTAATGAATGTGCGTGCATGCATGCATGTATCTCAAACTTACTTGCTCTTTGCTCGAGTGAGAAAAAATTCTGCAGAGTAGGTATAAATTCCACTCCATCGTACCAACACAGATAGAGTGAATTTAGTTGCACAATAAATGCTACTAAAAGTAACAACTTGAATAGAAATTGGACTGGCCTATAGTAATCTGCTATTATCTGTGCCATTAGTACTATCATAGAAAATGTCAAGGCAATGCATGTACTGAACGAAATGACTCGCGCAACTATACAATTGTACCTTCCACCTGTTCTTACTCGAATAACCGATTCAAGCTGTTCGACAAAGATGTGGCAAACTTTTAACTTTTGTGGAATGCAAAGGTAAGCGGAATACTCCTTGAGATAGGAAAGGGTTGCTATAGACATCGCTACCAAATATTTCTGAACGGAAATTTTTCCCTGTGTCGTCCTTTTGTAACATGTAATTCTCTATTATGCCTTAAAAGCTTCAGCATCAAGCTTTCTAAATCCTTTCAACGTTTTTCTTATATTAAAGTCTAAGGTTATTAATTGGGGTTTCTCATACTAAGATGCATGAAATATAGTGCATATAGTTTTGTTAAAAGATTTTAGCGACATGAGAATTGTTTATGTTTGTTAAAATGTCGAACCTTTACCATGTTCAGCACTTCTCACCATTTTCAAGTAACTAGGATATGATAAATGGTAAACAAATGAGTAACTTGGAGAATATTTCTGAGTTTAAAATTTAAAATAAATTATTTTGCAAAAAACCCAACTGAGAGTAATTTTATTTTGCATGTGAAGTCTGTCTGCAAAGAAAGTGTTGTCTTCTCCTACGAATTACATTGTCGATGAAGACAGAGATAGAAATGAGCAATTCCATATTAGATTATATTATTAATATTAGATTTCTTTATTTTATATTTTTTAACGAGTAACGGCACGACAATTCAGTTTATTGGGTGTTTTGAAACTGACTAAGAAACCAACTAAGCGTAAAAATGCATTAGCAAATTTTTAAGTTTTAAAACCCTTTTCATCTAGTTTTTCGACCCTGTAATAGTTTTTACAAAAATTAAATTTTTAAATTCAAAAGTTTTTACCCAAATCGTTTTAAAAAATCGCAAAAAAACAGGAGCTTGTTTATGTCACTCAATTTGGATTCCCTGAAACATTCAAAAATAAAGATCAAATTTTCGTTGCTGATTGTATTAGGTTAATTAATTGTAGGCACATTTATTGCTGACGTGTGCGTGCTTTATCGTTAGTCAATTTTTATTGCAAGCGTGTGTCTGCTTATTTTTTGGACCCTAATGTAGAATTCAGTTCTCTGTCCTTGGGTGCACACCTATAAATATGTGTGCACGTCGTTTTGCTCTTGGTCACTTCTGCTTTGTCCCTACACTTGTCCCGTCGTAGTCCCTACGTGACCCTTGACAAATGTTGCCTCTGTTGTCACAAAATAAACGTCACTCGTCATTTTAGTCGTTGTCGAGTACAGCTCCGCCGTTCATTGCCTTAACCAAGCAAGTGACGCGTTCAACCTCTACCATTGAGCACATTCACCCACCGTCGACCCGCCACGCGGCGTCACAATATGAACCTTTTTTTAATGTTAAGTCGGCGTGGGTCACATCTTGGGTCTTTGTAGTCGCGTTTGCTTTGTCTCTGGCGCGAATTTGAACAAGCTATTACCGAAAAGAAGCTTGTGATTTACGATTTTGACATGATTAGGAGTAAAAGAACATGTTTTATCTTCGTATTATTTATTTTAGCACATGCGCTACATCAAATAACAGAAGAAGTTGTCGGCTTCTACGGAAATGCTAAAAAAATTTAATATTGTTCAACATCATGTGCTAATGCTTTTAATCCGATGTCCTCTAAACCAGTCTCGAGTTAATCTGAGTACATTTCCAAATTACAACTTTAAAATTTGGTCGCCTTTGATGAAATTGTCGATTGCAAATTGCGAATTGCAAAATGCATAAAAATGCTACTCGTTATCTAAATTCTATTTTAAACTAATTAAAATATTTCGATTTTGTGAATTTCTTCAGTGTTTAGTTACTTTTTTGGCCGAATATAAAATAATTTTTTTCAATTAAGAATCGTAGTTTTAAGTTCTTCACTATCGACTTCTGCTAATAAATAATGTATTAGGTGTAGTAAGTAGGTGAAACAAAGTTGCACTTAACTTTACACGTGTAAGGTAAATCTTCCAATGGCTTTCCTATAGGGAATTCGCCACCCTTGAAGCATGGCCGTATTTACATATCTATACTATAAAATCGTTCGTCTGCTGCATCGATGCATGCAAAAACCTCTGGAGCTGCAGGCGCCATATTTGGTATGCATCTGCGGTGGCTTAGGACCAAACTCCGGGGAAATTTTGCGTCCGGTTTTCTACCGTCAAACGTCAAATAGCAAAATAACGCAAAAATTTAACGTGTATTCAATCATGCAAAGACCTTCTAAGCTGAGGGAGGCATATTTCATATATAAATAAGTACTGTAAATAGAGTGGTTTAGGGCAAAACTCCGGGCCACGTGTATTTTCGGTTTTCGTTAAATGGTCAAATGTCAAAATGCTCTAAATTTAACGTCTTTTGTTTAATCTTGCCACAAACTCTTAGGCAAGGGGCGGCATATTTTTTACATCAAAGAGATGCGCAAATAAGGTGGTTCAAGGCCAAATTTTGATGAGAATTGATTTTTGGTTTTTTAAGGGTCAAAAGTCAATACCAATATTATAAACCTAGATGTTTTCCCGACAAAAATATTTTTCGAATTGAAGGGTGTTATGCTACACATCCGTTCAATTGGAACCATTGAAAAAAAAGTATCCATGGTAAATCGGAGACTTGGACTTTTGAAGGTATCATGATTTTGAAGGTGATATGATGAGTAACACTGTCGGCGCACATTTTGCCAACGATTATTATCAACATAATTTGTGTAGCTCAAGATTCTGGGGTTAGTCATTCATTGTGATAGCGGGACTATTCTGGGAAACAGCTAGCAAGGTAGTGTCCCAAAGCGGCGCTCCACAGCTAGTCTCTAATATTTTTTGAATATGGCTCATTTTTCTTATTTGATTTGTAGGCCTGTACTTGGCATAGTTTCTAGGGAAAGGGTAAAATTACTAGCATAAAAAATTAAAATTTAAAAAAACGTACTTTTTGCAGAAGTATTGATGAAACTAGGTTCAAATTCTAAGGTCTTCAGAAGAGCTACTATACAGTGCTTTCAAATTAAAACAATACACTCAGTTTGTAAATAAGTTGTTTATTTGGAAACTGTGGCGGATTTAATAACGTTAAAATGTCGTCGACAAAACAATTTTGGAATAATGCTTTTCACACAAGAAACAATTAAATTGATCGAGTTTCCGGTTTCAATTTGAACGAAGAAATTTAGTTTCAATCTTCAATTGCTATTTCAAATTTACAGTAAATGTAATCACAGTGCAAATTTGGACTCAATGAATCATATAAACTACCAAAATTTTTTTATTAATTGATTCGTCATTGGTACGATTTTAGTTTACGGACGCATGGGGAGTGTAGGGAGTTAATCCCTCTTCGAACATTTTGACCCTTCCCCACCTCTGGGGTATGTCAAATTTTTAGGTTATTCGAGGTTAAATTGAAACGTAGGGTACGCAAAGCGAATTTCAGAAGCCTTGAAGAAGGATAGTTTTCTCTCCAAAAAACATAAAACCAAACCTTCTCATAGGAAAATAACAACGCAAACCGTAGGGTCCAATCCAGCCCTAATAACGGCTCAAAAATTCTTATCAATGTAACCAAATACTACCAGACCAAAATTACAAATTAAGCTCAACGGTCCCCCCTTTGCCAAAATTTCAAAATTTAAATTTTTTAAATAATTGCTCTATACAAGTTTGTGAGTCTTGCAAACAATTTCTTACTCCAAATCGGTCAGAAGGGTCTACACTTAAAGGCAACTTACCTCACGTAGCCAGGGGCGACCGACAGTAGGGTATTGTCCCTTGTTAGAATAATTCTTTATTATAGCTAAACAAGCCCGTCGGAGACAGGTTTTTTTCTTGAGTCTTTCTGTCCAGACCTCATTGATTGAGTTATTGATTTTTACAAAAAAGTCAATATTTATAACACAGTATTTAATTAATCACTATTATTTTAAGAATTCCTTTTTAGTTGGTCCCGACAATTAGAATTATTGATACTTCCAAGCACTCTTACCTATTAAATGTTTTCTATCATACAAGGTACCTATTCCAAACTGATTAATTGGATTGCCTCACACCCAAACTAGTATAAGCATTTTTTTGTAAATTTTACGGTTATTCTTTGTGGACATATCCAAATTCATCCATTTAATTTTCTGTGAATGCTATTGCGAGGGCACGCACTCTTAGTTAGTTAATTAAATAATTCCAATTAAGCAAAACGCCCATAAGTGAATTGTTCACAGTAAGCACAAAGGAGGAAGGAAGAGAGAAGCCCATAGATCTGGATAGTCGTTTTCCAGCTCCCACCTGAGCAACACTCGCCTGGAAAGGCTCTTCATCTGTTCCAACAGGTACATACGCTTGTATAAAACAAATCACCTTGATTCAGGTTTAAAATTTATATGTTCATGGTGCAGACTTTTTTATAATTACAGTGTGAAGCAAATTAAGACACGTTTCATATTTTGAATAAGACTAACACTGACATAATGTTAATATTTTTCCTCTTTCTACGTTTGACCTAGTAACGCTCTCAAAAGCTGTCAAACGCTTTTGGAGTGCGTGGGTATCCGTTAATCATTTTTAGTGAAAATAACTAAAAAAATTACTTTAATTTTGTTTTGTTAAGTTTAGTTTTTTAATATTGAACATACTTTACCCAGTGTTGGTACTAGATAAATTTCTGGAACCATTGATATGGTCATAAAAACCCGTAGCAAAAACATCAATTCAGTTTGACCACTAAAATACACAGCAGTGGGCCAATTCCCGTGTTTGTATAGAAGTTGTAATAGAACTATGAGACGCATGTCTTACGCACAATCTCATAGTTCTAAAATCTCATAGAATTTCAAGCTCTCTGATTGGTCGAGAATTCTATGACACCTTCATAGATCTAAAACGCGGGAAGGCTTGTTTAGTTTCTAATTTTTGATTTCATAGAATTATTTCTTGAACCAATCAACAAAATCAAATAAAGTCCACTGACTAATAAATTTAAAAAAAGCATGTCCACCAAAAGGTCAGTTGACATAAGTGACCCGAGCCCGAAAGCAAAAAGGCAGCTAAGGGCCGGGACTCAACGGAAATGGACATCCGTTGAAGTGAATTTAATACTGGAGTACTTGAAGGGGACCATTCTAAGGAACGACGAAATTGAGGTACGACTAATTAATTATGTATGTGAAGATGAGCCAAAACTAAATGAAAATTAATCTTCTGCAATATGCTTTGTTTCAGAAGCCGACAGCTGTCGCCTACTATGAAAAAATGTGTCGTGACCTTGACCTGAAGGATGTCACACAGTTGAAGCTTAGGGCCAAAGTAAATAATCTAAAAACAAGCTACGTGGCCGCTGTAACTTGGCGAGGCAATACTGGACAAGGATTGACTGATGACAAGGACGTGAACTCTGTGAAAATTACAATGTGATAATTAGCATGGTTACTTGTAACGCAACTTATGTGTCGCTAGATCACTTGCTCAAATGGTGCCCATATTTTGACCAACTGGATGAAATCTACGGGACAAAGGCCAGCATCAACAAAGTAAATAATCTAAAAACAAGCTACGTGGCCGCTGTAACTTGGCGAGGCAATACTGGACAAGGATTGACTGATGACAAAGACGTGAACTCTGTGAAAGGTGCAATGTGTAATTGAATTGAAGTGTTTGTAGTTGAATTGTAGTTGAATTGTAACGCAACTTATGTGTCACTAGATCACTTGCTCAAATTGTGCCCATATTTTGACCAACTGGATGAAATCTACGGGACAAAGGCCAGCATCAATCCGCCTCATGTCCATGACAGCGGGGCCGCTGGTGAATTTGAACATGCCTCCTTCGACGATGTAATTCTCGACACATCAGAAGAGTTCAGTCCGGAAACGCCTTCAGTGCCACCACGGCGCAAAACTGAATTGTCTGAAATTGAGGTTATGAAGGCTAAATTGAAATCAGGAACTGGGAAACCGCGAGAGCTGAAGAAGGATGCGCTAACTCTGCTAACTGAATCGCAAGTTCACCGCACACAAATGTTAGTCAAAAAATTAGAGGTCGAAGAAAACGACTTGAAAACGAAGGCACGTGGAAACAAAAGGAATTTGAAATTATGGAGAAACGATTGGAGTCTGACAAAGACCTCAAGTTACTGGAAATGGAGAAGGACGAACGAGTAGCAAAATTTCGAATAGAACAAGAATTTAAGTTGCAGCTGGAGTTGGCAAAACTAAAACACAGTTAGTCTTTGAACTTTATTTTCAGATAAATATAACTTTATTTTTCAGTTTTAAGAAAATTAAAACTTTACTTCAAGCAAAGAAAACAAGGCTGCTCGTTTTGTTGATCCATTACTTTCATCGTCAGCATTATTTTGATCGTCACCATCACCATCAGGCTCATACTCAAAATCGTCTTCTTCGTAATGCTTGAGTAGAATGTTGTGCAAAATTATACAAACACGGATCCATTGGCAGGCAAATTCGTGACTCTCCTTACTCTTGATTCTTGTTCGGATTTCCTTCAGACTTGAAAACTTTTCCTTAAGTATTCCAAAACATTGCTCGATTTTTACACGGTAGCCACTGAAGTATTTGGTTAAATCGCTCTCGATCTCTTGAAGTTTTGAATGTAGAATTTTTCCGAAATGGGGTTATAACTTTGTCAGTTAATTTGTAGGCAGAGTCAGCTGCCAACCATTGCTCTCCAGTGAGATATCGCGTTGGATTCCTTCCGAGGTCCGAATTATTAAAAATACGGGCATCGTGAGCACTTCCAGGATACCCCACGTGGAGATAGCGTACTTTGAGTTCGTAATCACAGACTGCCTGAAAGCCAACTAGTTAATTGACTACCTAAATTGAGTTACTTAGAATACTTATTTACCTGAGCTTTAATGGCATAACGCTGTTTTCTGCTGTAGTAAGACTTATGATCAATACTTGGAGACTCTGCTAAATTAAAGTCACTTCAATCAAGAAACCCCACACAGTTTGGGAACGAGTCACCGATGTTCTCTACAATTTGTTTTCTTTCATCTCCAGATGGCCAGAAAATATATGCTGATTCGAGAGAGAGCAAAGCCTGTTTTACATAGGATTTCATAAGTACCTCCGATAAAAATTCACTTAATTTTAAAATAATCAAATAAGTGGTTTAACCAACCTTGAATATTCTGGAGGTGATCCGAGTGACAGTTCCACCATCACCAACTCCAAATAAAGTTGCCAGTTTAACAATAGAGCATCCACTACCATATGATCCAAGTCTAAACAATACGAGTCCCAGCTGAATAGGGATACTCAATTGCTTATTCGTAGTTAAGAAAATTGAATTTTCTTGGATCAGTTCCAAAATGATTGAAAATTGTAGCCTACTGAGTCGCATCATTATCTTGAACCGGCGGTCATCAAGGTGAGGAAGTACTTACCGAATACCAACTCGATGATTTTGGGACTGGAGAATTCCAATTTAAGTATCGTGCAGACATAATGGAAAGCAGATTTTCATGCAATTGGTCAAATATTTCATCTTCGTCTGAATAATTTAAAAATATTTGAATATGTTGAGTAAGCATTTTAATGCAAACTTTGCATGGTAAAATAGCTGGTGTTACCTGAGTTTTCAGCCAGATCTATATCCAATCCTGAACTGATTACAATGGCCTCAATTAATTGACTTTTCGAAACCATAATTAGGTAATAATTAAGAATTCAACATTATGCAAAATTCAAATTTCGCGCTTTTTTTTCAATTCTAAATATCGAAAAGAAACTCAACGTTCCCGTTGGCTGTCATAGAACTATGACATCATAGAACTATGAGCAACTATACAAACACGGGAATTGGGCCAATATAATATAACGTATTGAAAAAACAATCTCTGAATCAAAACAGACCAGTTCGAAATAGCCTTGCTTAAAATATTACCCTTTTACTTACCCCTTTTACAACGAGATGATTCATTGGAGATGACTCGTGAGCTGGAACGGAGTTATGAAAACGGATT
>VYYI01000861.1:0-24806 GCA_021029175.1 Bilobella aurantiaca
TTAAACAATACGACGCTGTTAAGAATTTATTTGATGCTTTCTTTGAATAATTAAA
Source organism: Bilobella aurantiaca (assembly GCA_021029175.1). Lineage (NCBI taxonomy): Eukaryota > Metazoa > Arthropoda > Collembola > Poduromorpha > Neanuridae > Bilobella > Bilobella aurantiaca. The sequence continues at coordinate 56 of VYYI01000861.1, forward strand.
GTTTAAATTAATGTGCTTGTATTTATATTACATCTAATCTTCCTCGTTGTACTCAAATGGCTCCGGTGGAGACGGCTCCTCCTCCTCCTCATCCCGCCGTGGACCATGAGCTGCAAATCATTTTTTTTAAATTCAAATTCCGAAATATGTTTTTAATTTTTAAACAAGCTAATTTTAACTTAACTCTAATTGACAATTAACTTACCTGCAACTGCCTGGACAAGGGTGATTGGTTCATCGGGAGCGTAGTCTCGAACCACAAGGATTCCGCCAGTCGTACCCTCCTTCACCGGGCGCCATCGCTTCTTCTCGTCACAAAACTCAATGTAACGAACCTACCAAAAAACCAGAGATTCGTCAAAACGCTTTATTTGCAGCGATTATGATGCAGAGTTTCCTATCTCTCTTGTCCCCTACCTGTTGCTTCATGACTCGGGCTGGATTGGAGAGCATCTCGAACGCTGGCTCCTCCTTCTTGACCTCCTTCTTCTCCTCTTCAACCTTCGGAGGCTCCTCCTCCACCTCCATTGACTCCTCCTCCTTCTTCCCCTTGATTTCTTCACGGCGTTTCGCCTTGGCCGTCACAGACAAAATGGCCGTGGCCACTCGCTCCTTCTCTTCCTTCTTCTTCTCTTCCAAGGGCGGAGGGTAGGCAAAAGTCGACGGTTTCGCATTCGACTTGAACTGCAACACTGGCATCTAAGAGCAATTTTAAAATATTTAATGAAGAAAACGCTGTTATTTCCCTACCGTCAGGCAATGTGAAAACGCTTCGCAGCTTAACCCAACTTTAAAACAAGCCGCGCTTACCTCCAGATTTTTATTGACAGCGATTATGGTTGAGGGAGCAAAGGCCAGGCCGAGGCAGAGTGACATCGGGAACCAGTACCAGTAGTGCGTGAAGAGCAACATTCCGACAGCTCCCTGGAGCCAGACGTGACCTGTCCGGGAACTCAAGGTCACGGTCACGTTCCGACCACCTCCGTCAATGATCCCTTGGGCCAGAATGGCTCCAAACTTGGCCATCACATCGTCATGCTTGTCATTGATAACCTTGGCGTAAAGGGCTCGAAAGTCCTTCGCCTTGGGACAGAGCACTTCGGTCTGCTGAATGCAAACCATAGCCGACGCCATAAGGGCCCCCTGCCGCACATAGTTGACAGGGTCCTGAGTCAATGGCTCAATCAGCGCAATCGCTTCCTGCAAAGTCATCAATCAAAATCATGATTCTTCAAATCTCTTAATTTCAAAAATAATACTTTTAAGTCCTACTCACCTTGCTTCCAGTACCAGCACACGCAATTCCAATAGCCATCGCAGCTCCGTAGCGAACATGTGGATTGTAGCTCTCAGCCAATAAGGAGACGACGCTGGGGCACTGCTCCGGCGTTCGAAAGAGCAGAAATCCAAGACCAATCACCGCCGCTCGCCGAACGTCATCGTTCGTATCCGAAACAGCTACTTTCAATAATTTTTTTGAATTGCCGAATTGGCGGCCGTTCCGCAATATGCCATTGCCACCGAGAGAACACCAGCTCGTCGCAGAAGTGCATCCTAAAAACGAAACAAAGTTAAAAAACGAAACAAAGCCTTAAAAGCGAAACAAAGCCTAAAAACGAAACAAATCCTAAACAAAATTTAAAAAAAAAACGAAAGAAAGGTTTTTCTAAACAAAAATACATTAGTTTAAGATTTTTACGTTGCTTACCTTATCCTTGAGAAGTCTTTCAATCAAGCCGTCGGCCGTTTCGAGGCGACCAAAAACGAGAAGAGAGATTCCAAGGGCGAGTCCGCGCAGAATCTTTTCGTGTTGCGTTTCCTGGGCATAGGTGACCATGTCCTCGATGACCCGCTCGTCCATTGACCCCAACATGACGAGACCCATTGAGATGCCGGCCGCTTCTCCAGTCACCGCTTCGTCATGGTACAAATTGTTTTTGAGAGCGTCGTACACTTCCCTCTTGCGACTCCCCATCGCGGCGAGGCCGAGGCCGAGGCAGCCACCGTGCCGAATCATTTCATTGGTTGTGCTCGTGAGTTGAGTGAGGAGGTAGGTCGTGATGGCCGTGCCGTGATTGGCGTGAATGAGGCCCAGGGCATAGAGGGCGCCACCCTCGGAGTAGCCACTTGTCGTTCCACCCTCACGAGGAAGATACGTGTTCATTAGATTCATCGCCTCGCGCTCGTGACCACGGTGGATGACACCCAAACTCGCCGTGGCGGTGAATTTGGCCCAGTTGGTGGCACGGGAGAGCCAGTCCAGGTTCTCACGAAGGAACTGATCTGACGTCGTTCCCGAGTGCATGAACGCATTGGCAATGACCGTGGAAGTGTGGCAGATGGAGACGCGCACGGCGTCTTTGGTTTGCTTGAGAATTGCAAGGTCTGACTTGTTGGAGCGGATCAAAAATTGGAGGTGAAGAGCCAGGGTTGTCTGTTTGAAAACAAGTTGTGTCAACTTTAATTTTATCTTATATTTAATTAATTAAAATTTAGTTAAAGTTGACTTAAATAAAAACGTTAATTAACGGTTAATGATTAACTAATCATCACCTCTCCACTTAGAATCTGAATCAATTGGGCATAGTGCTTCCGGCTCTCGTCCGTGACTTGTGTGTCGCTTCTGGCGGGTCGCGCTTCAACTAATTCTTCTCTCATTTCCTGGTCTTGTGGCTCTTCGGGATTTGTTGGAGGGGCGGAGTCATCTGCTGGAGGCGGAGTTTGCTGAACGTGCGGCGCCGCAATGATGCGTAGGTGCGTCAAAACCCTGCTAATAAACGCCTGAGTCGCACTCTCGTACAAATCAAACGCAATTTGATAGGCCATTAGCTTTCCATTCTCATCTCCGCTAGACAGTTTCTTGAGAACGCTCGCAGCCTCGTCAGCACTGTCCAGAAAAATCAGGCACTGACACCTGGAAACCGTTGGAAAATAGAATTACACATACATTTAGACTAGACGTACTTTCTAAAATATAAAATACTATAAAATTCTACTTTTTTCAAATTCTTTTACATTTTAATTTCTAAATAATTTTTTAGCTTTCGTTTTCCTTTACATGTTAACGTAGTCAGGACTGGGAAGTCCAGAGTAGAGCCCAACCAAATTCCGTAGAATCTCATCTCGAAATTCACGTTGACCAATCAGCGTCATTGCGACGCGGAAGGCGTACGATAGCATTTCAGATTGATGCTCTCCCTCTCCTATTGATCGCCGAAACCTGTTTACAAAAAAAATTGATTGAAAAAATTCACGTTGACCAATCAGCGTCATTGCGACGCGGAAGGCGTACGATAGCATTTCAGATTGATGCTCTCCCTCTCCTATTGATCGCCGAAACCTGTTTACAAAAAAATTGATTGAAAAAATCTTTTTTTTTAAACTCATCTACAAAATGTATTTTTGAAACATATTTTGGATGTAAGTTTTTTATTTTCAAGTGAACGATGTAATTCTCTCACATGTCCATTCGACGCGTTTCAAGAGCAATTCCGAGACCTTGCTTGAACTGCTTGTCTTGCAGACACTGGTCGAACATTCGGTCGACAATACTCTTGAGACGTGGGTCGACTTCAGCTTCGGTGGGGCTCTTGGGCCAAGCAGTGATACAACTTTTGATGTAGCTGTCCAAGCACTTGGCCAAAATCGTTTCAACGTACTCGTTCCGTTGAGTCAAGTCAAAGAGAGATCCTGCTCCGAGGGCGTATTGCAGCGAATCGTGAAACTCACCGAGGTGGTAGTACACTTTACTCGCGAGCAGAGCTGCGAGTTCCCGATTTTGAAGCGGAAAAGTACTGTCTTCGAAAATCATTTCACTGTAATTCAAAATCAAGTGTAAAAACTTTTTTCAAAATTTCAAAACGGTTGTTTTTTAGAATCGTTTTTAAATTTCGCTTAAATTCAACTTACATTTTGGTAATTACGTCCGCAATTTCAGGCCAAAACTCGTTCACGATTCCATTTAGTTTAGTAAGGGCAAAGGCCTTCACATTGTGCTGGTTCTCATCCAGCAGGGAAATGATCCCAGCTTCAAAAAAAAGTTTGTAAAATATACGAAATCAACGAATTAGTACAAATTATGTTTGTGAAGATGATTTCATATTGTCGCGTACTGCCAGGTGCCAGCATCATGTCATGTCATATTATAAAATATGAATAAACCTAAATACTAACGTACCCTTCAAGTAGGAAATTAATAATAATGAATAAGAAGTGAGTGCCTTGTACAAGTGCATTGTTGGAAAAATTTATTGGATTTTTAACTAAATTTGCTGAACTCTAAAGAGTATAATTTAAGATAAAATTGGGACAAAAGTCTACTATCTCTTCAGTAACTAAACATTCTTTCCTGAAAATGGCTTGGGCTTCCAGGAAGATAGGACTATGTTAGGACATGTTAGGACTACAGAGCCGCTTTCTGTGATCCAGGAAGCGGACGAGAAGTGTCCTTGACTCCTTCTTCGATTGATTTTCTCGACTTTTTGGCCTCGCCCTTCGGTTCTGACTTTTCCGACCCCTTGACCTTCGCCCCCTCCTCATTCTCTCTCTCCTTTTCTTCCTTGCATTCTTTCCTTCGATCACTGGAGCCCTCTTGATTAATAAGGTCAAGCTCCTCTTGATCAAACTCTATTCCACTTGGCTCGTCAGCCCCTTCCTCCTCGTCATCGACTCCTTTCGAACCGTAAAGCTCTGGGTACTTGGCGAAGCAGGAACTCATCTCTCGAAACTGTGGAAAGCAGTCGCTGCCCTTGATTTCTTCGTCGCTGTTTACAAATCCCACATGTACATATCGAATATTCTGAAACTAGGTAATGCAAAGAAGACAGAATACCTATGATGAAAGCAAGAGAATGCTTCACGAAATTCAGTCCCACAAGGCCCATGTGCAGCACCGCCCAAACAAGGACAATCCCAGTTGATTTCGCCATTTGGGAAAATGGGGCCAGCAGTATTAGGATCATAAGGATCTCGCCCAATATCTTCGTCAGGGTCATTGCTAGCTTTGGGATCATCGATTACTTCCTTTTCCTTAGGACGGGATTCCCCTTTCTTAGGCGACAGAGGACTCTGTTTCTTAGGCTTAGTTTCTGTATCGTTATATCGAGTCCGGGACGCAGGTCCAGCCCACATGTCCTCTTCCAACTTTGTATTAACTCCGCCCATGATTTAGCTTATTAGCTTTGATTCGATCCACCAATTAGCTTAAACCTTAGCTAGCGTCAGGGGGAGGTGATTGTTCAGTAGATGAATGGCGATAATCGACTAATCTGACTGTAACCTCGACTGCTCTTGTGTTTACAAGGAACCTACAACACAACACAGAACGCGATGAGTCAAAATATTAAATATTATCTGTCTACTTGGAAATCGGTCCATTCATCTACTGAAAAATCTTGAGTTGAGTTGAATACTATTAGGATGTCAACCTCTCATACTATACCAACAATCAAAGCCTTTTAGCGTATCAAATCTAAGGCTTGAAATCTAGATTCCATGATTCGGTATCTGTAATTGTGTCGTGGCATTGACACGGTGTCAATGTGACACCGACACCTTACATGGAAATATGACATGACATGGTCCCACCAGTATCGACTTGACTTGCAGGTTTGGTAATTTCCATTTAATGACAAATTAGGCTAAAGCTTGACACTTACCGGCTGAAGTGAGAATGGCCGTCATAGCTGAAGTGACCTCTTGATGACAAGCACTTGTCAATTACCAATCAGTGACGTGTTTTGCTACACAGAAGTAATTGGCTTTAGTTAGTGTGCTAAAACTTTATCAATTAATTAACTATAAATCAATTAGTGAAGTTAACTAAATCACCCCAGGAAGGAGTAGAAAGCCAACCAAGAAATGAATGACACTGCAGTTTCATTTTTATGATTCGCAACAATTCTATATTTTGAATTTGTGAAAGCCGTTCCCGCCGTTTGGGTCCAAAAATTCAAATCACCCTACAATCGTCATCTTTCAATTTGGAATAGTAAAATAAAATTATAAACTAATTTATAAGCGAAAGATGGGGTTTAATATGCAATTAATTAGGCAAATTGAATTTTATAATTCTTTTATTTCTACTTAGCAATAGTTCCGCGGATTCAATTAGCGAACTTGGAGGTTGAGGATGCAGATTTCATAGTAAAGCCGGGTTCCGAATAGGTTGAAGAAAAAGGCACCCACTTCTGTATACCCGGTTCCCTTGCTATGCTGCCACATTTCTGTAATTCAAAATTACAATTAAATCAATATTTATAATGTAAAGATGTCATTAATGTGTTGCTCTTAAGTGGCCACAATTGAAATTGCAACTTGCAACTTCACTAAAATTGATAAATCACAATAAAATTTTCGCAAAAAATCAACGAAAATTTTCAATTAAACTGATAAACACCCGAAAAGCCAATATTCCGGTTCTAGGGGTCGGTAGGGGGGTAAATGGGGGTCAAACTCATATGACAAGGTGATTTTAGTTTTAACTACTTTATGTTGAATCAACGGGAGATGGTTTTGGTTTTGAAATGCAATTGTAGTTTTTGGATGCAAATGCAACCGTAGTTTTGAAGTGCAATTCCAATTTCAAAAATGGATAAACGGACGTACAGAAAAATATCAGACAATCTCATGGAGAATATTTAGGCAAGGTTAGTTTGCAACGATAAACTTAGAACAAGAAAAACTATAATAAACTCTCAAAATCTTTTAATTCAATTTCGATTTAGGCGAGGAAAGTTGTATTTAGAACTCTTCCTTCTTCCTCCACAAATAGCAAGACAGTATATTTTTCTCATCAATGAACCTATTTCATCATTTCTCTGTACCTTTATAAAATAAAATAATAGAATAAAATTAACTAATTTATTTTAGCTAGCATATAATTAGTTTTCGCTCTGCTTGTGCTTAAACAACATTAATTTAAGAGTTATTTTTTAAATCGTGTGCATTAAATAATTTACATTAGTTTTCTGGCAGCGGCAACGTCCGACACTTTTCTTTGGCTTCATAAATATCCGCTTGAGTAAATTTTAGAGCAACCCTTCGCTGCATTGAATTTTGTGAGTATTTCAGTACTTATTTGCATATGAGGCTTAGAAAGAATTGAGAACTTGCCGAGTAATTTCTTTCTGTTCAACGCAACATTTTTGTGCGAATAAATGTGGCAAGTCTCTTTGTTATTTTTTATCGCTCTTCCATCCTCATCTTTGAATGCCCATTAGAGATGAGTCCTTCAGTCGGGCAGTAGCCTTTGGCAGAGGTGGTTGTTCTTCACGCGTCGTCTTCAGCAACCCGAGACACATCAGTGACACAGGTTAGCACACCCGGGTCAAGGGTCACTGTCACAGGTCAACGGAGGTCAAGGTCAATGACCTCATACCCCTAGTGTCCACTCCCCAGAGGACATTCACCTTTCACAGCAAGTCACGCTTAGTGAGCAGGGAAAGTGCCGTCGTCGTTGACGCCCGCTTCTCTAAAGAGGAGTCTTGTGTTATCTCCTATCGATTGGACGCCTTTTCAAAGTAACTCATCCCTAAAACGCATTCTTAAAATTATGAGAAGAATTCTGGACAATGGAATTTGAAAATGTGCAAATTTTGTGTTATTAATTGAAAGGAACACAAGAAAGATGCTCATGAATAACTCGATTTAATAGTCAGTTTCGGATGCTGTTTCAAAGCTTCATTGTATCGCATCATTAAAGTACACTGATGTAAATGAGAAAATGACGTAGTGGAGTTATCGCATTTGATGAGAGTTCAATTAGAATGGTGTTGGATAAGAAGAGATTAATTGAGGATTAAGTCAATCCAGGAGTTTCATGGACCGAGACACGGGTCATCAAGCGTAAATAGTGACAAACTGAAAAACAATTGTTCGAGGAAGACTACACTGCGATACGAGTGCGTGTAGCCATTTTTCTTTCCCAGTTCTTTGAAACGTCCTCGTCACGATCACTTAAAGTTATTTCGCAATCTAGTAGCGAGAGGAACTGATTAGGGGAGCTTCCACGACACCCCAGAACGAGTATATCGACAGAGGCCAACGGCAGTTAGTGGTGGTAATGACACATCCGTCAATTACAAAAGACCCTTTGAAAACTAGCAACTAAAACTAACAGCAACGGAAGATCCTAATGTTCCAAATCATAACCACCGATGTGTTCAATCCCTTTTTGTTTTTATTATTCTTTTCATTTTTTAGCAAGGAGACTTCTTTTCCCCATAAATACGTGGCCATTATCAAGAGGAAGCATCTGATCTATCAAGGTAAATCATGGCTCTCGAATCACTGTCCTATCGTTTACGAAGATCGCAATAAGTCTTACCAGCATTCTATGGCAATGGGCAACTATAGGGAACAGAATGCATTGCTTTATTAGTTCCGATTCCGACATTTTAATCGTGGTATTCGCTTTATTATAAGTCGAGGGCTGAAAGAAACGCATTTTTGTACTATCATTATTTACGTTATTTTCTTGTTTGTAATCCGAGAATGACATTTAAGGGTCACTTACCGTTTTGTTGGTCTAGTGAGGCTCACAAAACCCCCTAATTAATGTTGTTGTGAACCAATAATTACTGGCTTTGGATTTCTAATTGTAGTCCTCATTTACATTTAGAAGTACAACAGAGGATTGAATTATATAGTGATAGTTTGGTTAGTTAATTCAACATTTTGTGTAGTGTAGCTACGAAGCCGAAGCAGACATGGACTTTGATTTATGTTGAGTTACTTCCAATTTTGATTTAAATCACCTTCCATTTGTGATGCTTCTTTACTAATCACCATTTTATTTACCTGTGTTCCCCCGTCCAATGACATTTGGAAGGCATTGAATTTGGATGTGACTCGTTTTCTTTGTCAGAATCATTCCTTGTCAAGGCTCTTTCATTTGATAGATGTAGGGACCTTGCTTGGCATTTCATTGGATTTTGAGCCTCATCTTTGAAGTAAATCTCTGTCGCCGTCCCTTGGTGTCACCGTTGTTGAAACAATTGGATTTTTCGTGGTGCATTCTTTAGGGAGGGACGGAAACTTTGGGTAGGAAATGGCCTGTGACGTTGTGTCAGACTCAAAGAAAATCAAATTGGAGTTGTATAATGGCGGATTCCGCTCAAGCGCCCTCACCCTTATCCCTCTGCATTTTCCAAATTAAGCCTGACCCTTAAGTCTTTAAAAATTTTGAACCCTATACTTAGGCTACTAAAATCGTTTGATTCTAGTGAGTGGAGTGCTATTGTAACCAAAGTCGTACCGCCGCCGCAAAGCGCTCTTGATCAAGGCAAACTTTTTAGAAAATATTTAAGAGCGTTTATAATCCACATTTTTTGAAAGTGTTTTTTTTTTCGCTGCAGGCCTTTTGAGTCAAACCTCAAATTCAAGGACCTTAACTTTCTGAACGCCTCTTTTGTATGATGACTTTCAAAAGTTTTCTCAAGGAAGATTGAAAATTGAAGGTTCCACTTGTACTTGCTTCGTTTATTTTTAGACTGAAGGAAACTGCAGTTAGATTGTGGAGAAGAGAGACGTCATGAATCCATCATGAATGGCTGCGTGTTTCCAACGTATGCTTTTGTTCTGATTTTTTAATGTTGAGATCATCTTTATTTTAAAGTTAATTTTTACATTTAAACAAAGTTGAGACAGTCAGTTTTAGAACTGTGACATGTCAAGTTCTGCGATATTGTGTTAATGATGTCGGATTTTTGGAATTTTAATAATAAAGTGCTGCGAATGCCTAAAAATAAAGTGCTTGCATTTTATCGAGCGACGACAAGCAGTGGAGGGGAAGCTTTGCTAGATGATTCTGATGCGCCGAGAATAGAATTGAATGACGTTAATTGCGGTTCTTTTATTTTAAACTACAGGTTTTCCTCTTCTTTTTTTTTGCAAAGTATTGAATTGCCAGAGATGAGATGAAGCGGGGAAATTGGCAATTACCTACGGAGAGCGATAAAATATATTCGTGGGAATTGGGAAAGTTGTGTGCTTGTTTAACATAGGCGTAGGAAGCGGTTTTTGTGGATTTGTCGAAGGACATTGCGGAATTTTTTGTGTTGCAAAAGTGGCAACAGGCGAAAAGGAAAGCAGTCAATCTGAAGTTGTTGATTGTAGAAACACGATTTCGTCAACTGTAAAATACTAAAAAAAAGAAAAACATTTTTCGCGTTTTGACGCTTTCTATGTCCTGCTACAGGATAGGAAGCTAAGAAAGATGCGTGCATGCTAGTTTTTTTAGCAAATTAATAGAGAGTTTGCGCAGATTTACCTATCGCAAAACTTATCACCTAAACCTATCTCGAGTTAGGGATAGGTTTAAGTTTCGGTATGACCAGTTTGCGCTTGACAAAAATTTCTCTGACCTAATGAAAACCCTATCTCTTCTAACCTAACGGGAAAGTGGGAAATTTCCTGAACAGCTGCTTATTCAATTAGACAGCACTAATGTAAATCGTCCATTACTATTACTTAATTGGTTTTTGAATTAAGTTTTAAAGTTTGCGCCACTTTATTTTGCAAAACAATTAATTAACTGGAATTAAGTTTTAATCACAATTAAGTAGCATTGCTTAGATGGTCAAAAGCACTTGATTTGAATACTTGAGTCGGTTTTTGTATTAAGTTCAAAAATTTGCGCCACTTTATTCTACAAAATAATTAAATGGAATTAAGTTTTAATCACAATTAAGTAGCCTTGTCTAGTTCCACTTGATTTGATTACTTTTAGTTCCTTTTTTTTTATTAAGTTTGAAAGTTAGCGCCACTTTATTCTACAAAACAATTAATTAACTGGAATTAAGTTTTAATCACAATTAAGTAGCCTTGCTAAGTTAGTTGATCAAAATCACTTGAATTGAATACTTTCGTTTGTTTTTGTATTAAGTTTTAAAGTTTGCGCCACTTAATGGTAGAAAGTTTGGGGCATTCTGCGATAGGGCGTGGAGGGTAAGTCTGACCTAACGAGGGCCAATCATTAGATCACCTATCCCCAATTTGTGACTTATCGGCGAAGATTTACCTAAGGGTGGGCGGAGCCTGACCTATCGCAATAGGTTTAGGTCGAGAGATAGGTAGATAGGTCAATGTGCGCAATCTCTATAATGTTTTCTTTTTACTAGAAAAATGAAAAAAAAATATAAATGCATTTTTAACTTTTGTAAGCTGTTTTTAATTTTATCGCATCGCGGCATTTCTGCGGCGACAAAAATAGCTAAAACTGTTATGCTCTCACTCTACTGTAGAACCTCGTCACTTTCTGTTCTCACTCCAAAAATAGCAAAATTTCAAAATTAAATTGAGTCATAAATTCTATCGAGTAGAATACCTTACAAAGGATGTTTAATTGAGAGTAATTACATGCTAATCTCAATACTGAAACTGAACATTATTTTCTATTTATCTATTTATTGATCCATTTAATAAAAAATTTTACAAAATTTTAGTTTAAATTAATAGTTGGAGTTTGCTTTGATTGCCTTTTTTAAATCCCACAAAGAGAAAGGTTGTCCTGTAATTTAAAAGTTACTTACACAAGTAGTAGACTGAAGCAAGTTTGTGGATATATTGCGCATGATTCGAAAATATGCTGATGTATTGCGCATGATTCGCAAATATGCTGATGAATTGCGCATGACACTGTCAAATTGCTGGAATTTAGCTCTCGTTCACCATTGTTAGACTCCGAGGTGTTCAGGTTGCTATCAAAATTACTTTTAGCAGTTAAAACTACGAACGATAATTGGAGAAGAGGAGGGAGCACACAAGGGTTTGGAGTAAGGTAGGTAGTAGAAGCGAAAAAAAAGTATTTGGAAGCTGTGTCTCCTTGTCTATCGGCTTGACTATAACACGCTGTCTTTTTTTTATCTCTTTTTTAATAGCATTATTCCAAAGGCAGGCTCAAAACTGAAGTGAAGATATACACCTGAGTTGAGTAGTAGTTTCCACCCATTCCATCGGTTGAGAGCCCAAGGTATTAGGCAGAGTGGTTCATTAACCTTTGGAGAAGCTTGGATTTCATACTGCGTGGAACTTACTGGACCTTCTAAAGCTGACAGTGTAGCTTTGTTGTCAACATGGATTTTAACAGCATTTTCGCGGCAGTATCATCAAGGTCATCCAAGGATGTCAAAATGCTGTAGTTACAGAGTGTGACGATGAATGATGAATTTAAGGAATTGGATTGATTTATCAATGCTATTTGTTTCGAATTGATGGTGAGTGTGAGGTCGTGTATATTGTACCTTGGGAAAGAAAGTTGTAAGTGGGCTTTGGAAATGCCCTTGAGAATGGGAGTGTCCCATTTTCTTTTTTGGCTGATGGGATCGGTTCTTTGAAAATGATAGAATGAATGGATCATTTGTCACTTGATCAATCTAATGCAAATTGCCTGAGCAGAAGAAAAGTATTTGAGTACATTTGAAAGCCGACTATATTGAACTATTTGCAGTTGATACTTTTGATTTAGAGCAATTTGTAGTTGACACATTTGATTTTGAACTATTTGCAAGTGGTAACCTGAAGTCACTATTTATTTGGAATGACGCACAATCTTTAGCTATTAACTATGCTTGGGTTTTAAGCAAATGCTGTGCAATAATAGTTCTTAATTGGTTTATGCGTTTACAATGAATTTGGGTTCACAGTAGTAATATTATGAATTTGAAATTTAGCGCAGTACAGCGGCGTCGTCTTTATGTGTAAGTAAATATTAACGAGCCAGTTTGAGATCATAATTAGTAAGCGCAACTTATTTTACCTCGTTTTCTCATACTATTGTATATTATTTTACATTGCTATTATCTGACAAATAGATTTATATTCAATTCAAATATTGTATAAGATCAAATCATTTTAAACATTGGTAAAGTCATTATAACAAGCCAGCAGTTGCAGATTAGGTAAACCGCACCCTTTTTTAAGATTGATCTGTCTGAGCTTTGTGTCACCAGAAAATTTCTGATGGCGGAATTATCATTTCAGGGCCTAATTAAAGTTTTCAGAATCGGATTGGAGATTGGAGGCTGAAAGACATTTTATAGATTTAAGGCGCAGCAAATTTCGCTAGACTTCTAGTTTTGTTTTGTTAGGTTTGAGGGGATACATTTTGTGGCGTTTGCGTTTGGAAGTGAAAGCGAGGAGGGGAAAGTTGAATGCAGTGTGCAGAGGGCCTGATTATTGCCAGATGCCCGGGAGAACTGCTTCTGCTCAGCAGAGCTCTTCCCCTGTTTGGAATCCTTAGTGCATTGACATTGGGGACTCAAAGAATTAAAGTACCCATACAAATGAAAGGAAGTTGACATCAACTGTATATGGTGAATTTAAAACAGGGCTCGAACAAGCTGTTTTTCAAGCTTTATCCAGATTCTGGACTTCGACTTACTGGAAATTCTTATAAACTCATTCCTCTATCTTCCTTCAGTTCAATGCTTCTGGACAAGTTTTTTTTTCTCTTAAACTCATGCTTTAATTTTAGCAGAATACAAGTTGAGCCGATTCATAAATAGCAATATTTTGGATCTGGAAGAATGTCGCTGCTGCAAGTTATTATTTTTTCTTTTATAAGTCAGATTTCCTTTGATGATGGTTGGACTTGAACAAAGGGGGAACACTTTTTTTGGAGTAGAAAATAGTGTTGTACCCTCTAATATTTTACCAAGTAACCAGGACTCGGTTTTAGTGAATTGTCTAGAAGTAGAATGTAGGAAGGTTTATTGGCACAGGTTTCAAAGTGTACTCCCTTCATTAAATTCCACACTTTGAGGATTAGGAAATTGTTACTCGGACCTCCTGTTACCCTATTTACCTGGTGATGTTGGTCTAAAACATTAATATTATTTAATTTTAATTTACCTATCTAAAGAATTAACGTTTATTCGCGATTGCGATTCTTTGTTTCCTGGAAAGAGTAACATGAATATTGTTGTTTTGTTAATAACAATGCGAGTTTGAATTCTCTCGAAGGTCTTAATTACCAAATTAAATTAAAAACTCAATCTCGGTAATTTGTCGTAGCCTTCAACAAACCACCTCGCTTCAATCGAACAGAACTCTTGGTAGGCCCTTTCTGTTACTCTGCAAACTAGGGTCGAACAAAACACTATTGATGGATGAAATGAGGTAAATTTTCCTTATATTTTGGTCTAAATGCCGCAATAACAAGTTTGAGGCTGATGTGGGCGAATGAATGAAAAATGAATTACAAGTGTGTATGCACTGTGCAGAGGATTTAAAAGTTAGGTGTAAAATGCAAACAGAAGAAAAAGGAGATTGTTAGGTGGGATGGGAGGACGAGGATATGGTATTTGTGTGTGCTACTTTCTTTTCATCAAGAAAACGACTTGTAAGAAAAAATAGTGAATAAGCGAAAAGATTCGAGGGGAGCTTCGAAGCTTTGCCTTCTCTTGACACATTATTACACAAGGAAAAAATCTTCCCAGTTTATGAGGATGAATGCATGCAATTTTTAGGGGACTTTGGGTAACATTTGAGAATGTAACACTCCAAATATGGGGGATGCGTGCTCTATGATTGGCCCAACTTTCTTTTTCCTTGTAACTTGCAGTGTGTTTAAATTTATTGATCCATTTTCGTCGAGGAAATTTTCACTCGCCGCCTCTGCTCTGCCTACACTGGAATTCACTGCCTTCTGCTTGTTAGATTTTAAAAGGAGAGAGGACCATTATGCGAATTGAATATTGAGAACAATAACGATTTGAACTCTCTTTTAACTCACCGCCGACTGACTCGGTGGAGAGGTGTGCGGCAGTTGTCATTCTTCAACAGCAAAATCAGCGACAGAAAAACTGTAGACTGCTTTGTTTTAAAAGCTAAATCTGATTTCGTTTTTAAAACTCATAAAATGTGTGCTGTGGTAAAAATAAAGTACGAAAAGCGACAAATTTAAATCTGGATAAACTTCTTTTTTTTAATTTTTGTAAAAACTAGTCCATTTACTACATTTATTTGGTGCTAGGCTCGAGTGAGGTGTTTCTTTTATAAATTCGGTGATCACTAGTGCGAATCCTTGTTCTTTTGAAACATGCTTGTTAAAATGCTATGATCTTCCCTTTGAAATAAAGGGAAGGTAGCCTTGTCTTGATTAATTGAACGAATAGAAGTATGAAAAGAGAAAGAGGGTGACGTGAAAGATAAATTTTTGGGGAGGGAGATCCCATTTCTCGGTCCGTGAACTGAATTTTTAGAAATGCTTTAAAAAGGGTTTTTCTCCTCCTTTTTTTTTCTTTTTAGAAAAGTAGCTCTTTCACGTTCTGCTATCTCGTGGTCTCCCTCCCTTGTGATCTTATTGTTCAGTACGTCGGGGATTCGTGTACTTTTTCTTTTACAGAAATCCAAGGTCTAGAATGTTCATCTTCCCTCTTTTTCTACTTCACTTATTTAATATTTTTGTGCTCTTGTGGACTTCGACTTCTGTCTGTCAATGGTCCAATTCTTGGCATTGTCTTTGACTTTTTGAGAAAATTTTGAAGTTTGTTATGCAGCAGGAGCCTTTCTCACTCTCCTTTGTTGTAGAAAAACAAAAGAAACGCTTTGGCAAAACACTTGAATTTTCACTTTTTACTTTCTCTTAGCTGAAATGGAAGGAAATGCTTTACTGCGTCTTTAAAACTAGATAGTTTTGCAACTTTGTCAACTCCGAGTCATTGAGTACGGCAAAAAGAGGAGTTAAATGCTAATAAAGTAGAACTACTCCAATACGAACTCATTACTTTTTTGTTTGTTTTTTTACTAAAATTTTTTGGGCCAAACTGCTTTACAATATGGTTAACTTGATGTTTTTCTGGAGTATCAATTTTATATTGAAATGCTCTAACCTGAAAAATTCCCATACAATACACAGTCAATTTATAGAAAGTCGGGATTGCAGGATTGTGTCGATTTTACATTGAATCAAATGACTTGAATTCGCTTGAAATTCAGAAGCATTCACTATTCAACTTTTTTTTAGGTTTTATGGTTATTTTTAATTTTTGGAAGATTATAATATGGTTGTTGTTGGAACTGTGAATGCTTTTGAATAACCTGTCTAAATGTCGAATGCTTAAGTCTAATGTTGAATTTTCAAATATTTTGAAATTTGTGATTGTGTAATATATTGAAATGCGACAGTAATTAATTGACATCTGGCTGACTCTGGCCTTGCATAACAATGAGGGCTGGAGCCTGGAACCTCGCTTTATTTCGCTGAATCCTGATTTAATGATTAGCTAGCAACGCTTTCTCCTTGCGTTGTTTGTCTCTGTAGGTTTATTGGGAAATGGATCTCTGTTCTACTTCTCTTGCAGCTCAAACTCTTATTACACAAGTCGCGAATTTCTAATTAAGAGTCAAAGGAGGACGAAGTAAACAGGCTTCGCTTCGTTTTAGATTTCCTTTCGAGATTGCGCACAACCTCACACTTCCTTCCTCTTCCGTCAAATTTCAGAGCAGCCTTTCAGCGTCAGCAATTCGTCTCAAAACTGTAATGAAAAAGCGGAGGTCAATTTTTATTGACCACGTTCAATATTCACATGTTGCGTTCACAGTGTGAACGAGTTTTCTCACTATTGTTGTAGATAGTTTTTTCGGCGACATCTGAATAAATTCAATTTTCGACCATTTGTCTCAAAATCACAATACATTTAATTACTGTGCCGTATTGCCGTGCTTTTAAAACATTGAACTAGTATTGAAAAGCATAACCTCATTATTTCTTTCGGCTCATCTCGGCCTAAACTCTGTCGAAAACGAAAACCGTTGCTGCAGATTACAAATGAAATTCTGGTAATAAGTGCTAGGATTCGAAGTAAGGCGAATTGGGTTTTGATTCGTGATCTTTTAAAAGAATTATTCTCATGCGAGGCTAAGCTTACTTTTTCTAGAAAGCGATAGAGCTTTTCCATTACTTTGAAATTGTGCTGACTGTTTCTCGCAAAATGGTTCAACATTTAAAATGCCATATTTGAAAAAGAAAATTATCTGAATAAAAATTAGCTACTAAAAAGAATTTAAATGACCAAGTTATGACAGATTCATAGAGAGATCAAAATTTAGCAGTGTTTCTGTACTTTTGGGTAGTAGTTTTACTTCTGAAGGAAGTAATACTAGTATTTAAGTTTAGAACAGTTTGCCTAGGGATTTACTGCTATTGAGTTTGGAAAGTTTCCCTTTAATTCCAGGCTGCCAGAAGCTGATTCCATGCATTTTGCATATGCAAGTTGGCGAGTTACTGCCTGTGCTGAAGCCTCCTGACCTAATTTTTCTTTCCGCATGTGTGCTAAAAAGAAAAGGATTTTTGGCAAGTTCATTTTATGATGGTGGCGGCGTAGTTGACTATGCTGGTAACTTTTGATACAGCCTTCTCTCTCACTCTAATGAAGTGAAACTTGTACAGCTAGAAGTAGAAGTGGGCCATTTATTTATTAATAATTAATTAAATATAATAGAAGTTAGCTGCTTGGAAGGATGATGGAGGCGGACGAGTTTAGAGCGCTGCTGTAAAGCGCCCTAGGAGAGTTCCCAGAGTGTAATGGCTGAAGGTTGTGGAGGCTAGATTTATGCAATGGGGCGCTATTTGTCTGCCTTTATTGTTTTGGTTGGAGATGGATGCCCTTGGGCAGACGAAGATAAGGCGCAGGTGAGTGACATTGACGGGGAGATGCTTTTTGGGATTAGTTATAATGGATGCTGGCAGCTAGGAAATGGGTGGATTCCTTGTTTTCAAATGCTGCTTGTTACGTCGTTTTGACTTTGAAAGCGGTCCAAGTATAGTAGACGTTTCGAGAATTTGGTGTCAAGCTAACAGTCTTCCAGGCTTGACTTCGTGAATAGTTTATTAGTGTGGAATTGGTTTAATTCGAAAATTCAGGAATTTAACTTAAGAACATCTTAGGTAACAATATCTTGTCATGAACACAACTTTGTTTCAGAATTTTATGCGAATCGAGAGCCCTATTAGATTGTAGATTTGTTGATTTCTAAATTTATTTGAATTATTTCTTTTGGAACCCTAGTTCTAACAAACTGTAAAGAGAAACCTTTAATTTGAATTGAACCAACAAAAATGATCTTCACTCAAAACAATTTCTAAAAATCGGTTTCCCCAAAACTTGTGCTCGATTATTCTCAATTACATCGCCTCACACATTTATGATTGGTGGATCAATGCGTGTTATATACTGTTTTAAATATTTTTAAGCCATTGAGAGGGAAAAGCGCTACAAATTCAAATGATCCGCACGCTGGCTTTGATCTAAGACTGATTGTGATTAACCCAAGTGGCTCTGCCAACTTCTTAGTTTGTTGATTTTCTGTACATTTTTTAATGTTTAAAAATTTGAAGAAAATAACGCGCAATCTACACTGCAGTAGACACATTTTTGTCGAAAAGAAATTCTAGAAGACTTTGCATGATGTTTGACCCAAAGTTTTTGAGAGAGGAAAGGGGAATCAATAAAGCATTTTAGTTAAATTTGGTTTTGAAACGCTAAAAAGGAGTGGAAGGGAAAGGAGATTTTATTGATGAAAAGTCTATCCAGAAAGAAGGGGCATGGCGGTTCTTTGCCTATTCGTGGCAAAAGGCATACAATATTGGCAGTTAAACGGCCCTGCTAAAGCTGAGCAGTTGCATTAAAGAAGTAACGTGTCAGGACTTTTGGATTCGCAGAATGGCAGATGTTTCGTCCGGGGTATGAACGATGGGCCTGTGCTCTTTTTATTTCCTCTATTGTTTGACCATTTTATTTGTTTCTCCCGAACCCATGTGTCTTAATCCCCTTTCACGGATCTGAAAATGAACAAAACTCAAGTCAGTTATGTTTCAGAGAGATTTTTGGTTAAGTTTTGTGGTAAACGAGTTAGAGAAAGGGTCAAGGTAATTTTAACGGGTCGCCCAAGTAAATTTTTAACTTAGACCGTTCTGGAAATTAGTGTAAGACGGGTAATGAAATTTAGAGCGATTTGTTTTACCTTGCGGTAGTTGATAGAGGTGGATATTAAAACAAAAGGTTCTTGAGTGCTACCGCGTGGTCAGTGATGGAGGTTGAGACTGGAATTTCCCTGGATTAAATCTAACATGAGTTGTTACAATGACTGCCAATTTTGTTAGGGTAATGTGAGGGATCTTAAGAGCAGGGATGACGAAGAGGAAGAAACTGGGAGTGGGTACTTGGAATGAATGAAAAGACAAAGGAATTCAATTTTTGGTGAATTTGCAATTTCGTGCAATTTCTTTTGCAGGGATATTTTGAAGATGAGAGATTTTTTTTTTAGTAAAGGGCGTGTCTCGAAGCCGCTGACGCAATGAATGTAGAGATAAAAGAATGTTGCAGAATAATATGCTTCTCATAGGCTTGAACCTTGAAGTTTATAGATGCCAATTTATCTCTGTACGGCTTTAATAGGACTTGCTGTGCGAAAATTTAGAGAGCTTTTGTTAAGTTGAATTTAGTTGGCTTGAAAACGTTTTGTTCACTCTCGCTGATTAATGTTGAAACTAATTTTTCGCAGTTTTTCTTTTATCATATCGTTGGGCTATTTTGTTCGCAATATTATGGTGCTCTTGGCGGTAGTGTGGAAATATTTTTTTTTCTATGCTAACTATGCTAACGTTAGCTATAACCAAATAGTGTTAGAGAAGTTTTGACTTGTTTATTGTTTTGTAGTGCTCATTTCATTTCAATAGCATTAGCATCTCTTCTATCTAAAATTTTTCTTTACAGATTACATAGCAAATTAAAAACAAGTGGAATTGGAAGCTTACTTGTTTGGGGATCGATATTCTTTTTTGAAATCGTTTTGATTTTTTTTATAGAAAAAAAAAACAATATTTTTTTCACGTTCCCTCCGGACATCACGAACAGGAGATCCCATATGTTACGAAGAAAAGACTCCCGTTCAAATCCCATCTTCAGCATCACTTTTTTTTTTATTGTTAACGCATCTCGTTTCTCATTGAAAAATAATTTAAAATTTTAACTCGTAAGCAATGCAATGCTGACTGAAAATTCAATGACATTAGGATTCAAAGCCAAATCACAGTGTCAGATGTCATAAAACGGTTTTCTGATTCAAAGGGCTCAAATTTCAATTTGCATGTCAAGCAGTCAGTGTGTTACTTTTTGAGCAAATTACAAAAAAAAAAACGTAGTGCCTGACACACTACTGTTCAGCTGCAATTGTGGGCAGAAAGTGTTACTCAGGTTGTGTGTGTGACACTGTTGATGGTAAATATTCCGCTTGCGCAGTTTCCAAATGCCACTAAATTGAATTGTGTTCAGTAAGTTGCCCTTTAGCTTTGCTTTATGAAAGATTTAGAATTTACGTAAAGTGAGGGAAGATTTTGGTTTGTTCCTTTTGGCTCTGCGCTCTTTAATATCTTGAATTCTTCCCAGAAGAATGAGCGTTTCATAAAAGCCCAGAGCTTGGCAGTGTGCTTCCAAGGGCTGTGCTGACTGCTACAGGCTACATGATGTAGTCTAGGCTTCATGCAGGGGGAAATGTTAGAATAGTGGTGTTGCTAGCAGCGCCCAGGCAAAGATCCCCACTGAGCCCCTCTGCTCTGCTTCTCGAAGATGAAAAAATAAAAGTTTAGTAAGTTGGATATCCACTTTCCACTTGGCCATGGTTCGGAATTGCTTCAGCATCCTTCAGATTCAGTGCCCTTTGATGTTGAGGCACAGGGAGCAGCAGGTTTCTTTGGTTCGAAAATCCCGGCGAAGGGACTTTGGATTGGAAGGGACTAAGGGAGCCCTTTATGGTCCTTTATTCTATCATTTGAAATTGAGCACAATGTGAGAGCCACGCAGTGACATTGAGATTAAGCGTGTCCTAGGCCCAGCTTCTAAAAAAAGATCATTAGCATTAGCCATTGCAAATCCGGAGTTTTCATTAATTACATTAAAAAAGATCATTCGACGAAGACTAAAATGTGTCGAATCTCTGCGATTGTTTCCTTGCCTCTTTGTTTTTAGTATTTTTGTTGAATAGTTTACAAAAACAAAATAATAATTCAATTAAATTTCTATATAGAATGTCGGGAGATTCGGAGCCATATTAGCGATGGCTGCGGGTTGAATCGCGACATTTCATTAAGTTGTTGTAGTGTTTTTGTTATACTTGCTAAGTTCAGCTTTAAAATAAACAAATGGTAGACAAGTAGTACAGTGGACCTCGGCTAGAATGAATCTGAAGGGACGGATAAAATGTGTTCAGTGTAACCGGGGTTCACTGTAGCCGGGGTTCATTACATTGAAATCCCCATTCAAATAGCCTATTTGTTCAAAATTCCCTCTTCATTGTAACCGGGTTTTCGTTCTATCCAACGTCACTCTAGGCGAGGTCCACTGTAGTAATAATTCAATTTACCCAATTTTGCTCTAAACTACTTACTACTCGGAATCGCATTCTTTCGTTTCACAGTTAAAATGAAACGATGATGGCACTTCCGTTTGCTTCCAGAAATGAGTTTTGTTCGTTTGGAAATTTTAAATTCTGTTTATTTTTTAAATGTTTTTTTTACTTTGTCTTGACGTTTGTTTGAAAGTTTGATTAAAATTAAAAGTTAATTAGAGAAGAGGTAGAGGGGTATTAGGCGTAGATAACTTTTATTACAAGTTTGAAACGTGAAGGCTCTGAGAAAAGTAAAGGGAGTTTGGGGGTGTTATTTATTGATTATCGTTTCCGTCTAAATGGAAGGAAGGGAAGAGGTCTCGTTGCCTTTTAGAATAGAAGTCGTAGTGCAACGAGAGACGCTTGATTTTACTTTGCCTCCTTCCCTTATTCCTTCGTCGTCCTGGGAATTTTGGTGTAGGTTTGGAGAACCTGATGAATTCTTCCATTTTGGCTCCTACCACTCCGACTTCTAAGACTTCTTCAAAGGGCCATGAAATAAGGCCTCTTTTCGTCTGTCTGCAGTAGACACAATTCCTCCATTGTTGTGTCCCTGTCCCTTCCTGGGACTGACCCACTAGGCCACTTGGCAGAGACCAAGCATTTATTTTTAGTCGCGACGAAAGAGGAAAATGAAGAAAAAAAATTCAGTTTAGGTAGGTCCTTGATTTTTTTTTTGTAGTTTAGTTTGGGCTCGGCGAAAAACATATTTGAAGAGGATGATAGAGCGAGATGATTTTGCAATTTGCAAAAAGATGAAATGATGGGAGGCTATTGGACTCATAAAAAGAAGAAAATTGTGGCCTATGAATTATTGATTTGTACTGTGACGCTATTTCTAAATGGAATATAAACCGAGTTAAAGAATCTAAATGCCAACTACAGGCAGGCATACGCAGCGCAGTGGAGAAAACAATGGAAACGTGGGTCTGTCTTGTTTGGAAGGTTTTGAAGTTGAGGTAGTAATCACTATTTCGTTATTCACGGGCGCTTGCTCCAGATTGCAATTTTGCATTAGTTGACCATATACCATATCTAACCCCGATACGATCGTTTTTTTTTTTATTTCCCGAATAAAGAATCTAAATGCCAACTACAGGCAGGCATACGCAGCGCAGTGGAGAAAACAATGGAAACGTGGGTCTGTCTTGTTTGGAAGGTTTTGAAGTTGAGGGTAGAAAGTAACGGTGAGGGTACTTTGTGGCAGCTTAGAATTATGACATTAGTTTTGCTAATTGCTCTACCAACTTGTTTCGGAGGAACGGAACTTCTAGGAATTTTAATTCTAATGGCCAAGAATTAGGAAGCACAATTGAATGGCAACTGGTTGTTTGGGACATTAGACGGTCGCTTTGTCCGTGGCGACTCTCCGAGTTATTGTTTAGTCGCAGAAAGGGAAATTAGCATTTGTTTACGTTGAGAGGGCTTGATTTGCGACTATCACTTCAAGAGAATCAATTCATGAAGAGAAAAATGCAAGGGCTGCAAGAAAAAAAAACAGTATCTTTAATGGTGGTGTAATTAGTGGAAGTAGGAGAGGCAAGTGCTGTTTCTGTTTTAAAAAATGAATTTGCATTTCGATAGCAGTAAGGATGTACTGTTTTTTTTGCTGGTTTTTGGTTTTGTGTTACGAGCCTATTTATTTCTGTTCTGTGGGTCGTTCACCTTTAGTTCCTTAAATGCAGTAGTGGCGATGATGATGTTTTCAGCGTGTGAAGTTGGAGAGTGTTGTGAGAATGCAAGGGGGAAAAAAATTCTGGAAGACGAGTTTGGGCTATTTGCGTTTGAGTGAGTAGCATGTTTCTGGGGGAGATAGGCATTTTTTCGTGTTACTTATGTTGGATGACATCGTTGGATTCAAAATCTAAAACAATCTTGATTTCGGGAAATAAAAAAAAAAACGATCGTATCGGGGTTAGATATGGTATATGGTCAACTAATGCAAAATTGCAATCTGGAGCAAGCGCCCGTGAATAACGAAATAGTGATTACTACCTCAACACTAGCCTAACCGTGCAAAAATTTCATCTGCAAAAGCGTCATTTTATAAAAAATAATTAATATCTGAATAATTTTAACCAGCTTGCTCAAGTTCCACTAAATGAATGAGGTAAAAGTCGTCATATGACGACTTTCAATCGATTAATCGATGTTTATATGTACCGTGCGTATCACCAGAAACTGAACACCTCATTTTGTTACCATGGCCAATGGCTAATTGTATGAAGTGGTCTTTGTTGTAAATTTTATTTTCTCTTAACAGTTGTCAATGATTCAACTTAGACTATGCAATTACTTTTGCCGCAAGATTCCCTCATAGTTTTGCAAAATAAATAAATTGTTTGTTTTGGGGTGTTCAGTTTCTAGTGATACTCACGGTATATTACAAAAAAAGAACATCATGTAAAAAAAAATAGTACATTTTAAGTTTAACTGTAACTCCAAAGCATAGGCTAAATTGTTAGAAAAAAGATAATGAAAAAAGAGAACCAATTTGGTGCTGGACAGAATACCGTCGTCGTTCCGCTCGAAATGTTTCCTTGTCGAATCGCAGTTGACTTCTTTGGAAACTTTACAAAGTACAAATGGAGAAAATAGGTTGAAGGAGGAAAATGGTCAGGAGGCAATTTGAAGGCACTTCAGTTGGCAACTGGAATCTTTTGGAAAATGGCATCCTCGCACAGTGAGTAGTTCTTGGCCATAATGCTCAGGTCTTCGTTGGCGTCATAAGTCACGACCTTAGTAGAGGAGAATAAGAAGAAGAAAAAAAAAGTGAAAGTTCGGATCCACAGAATGACTTTCACTTTCACTTACGGGAGCAGGCAGGAAGAATTTCTTATTGATAAGCCACTCCTCATGCAGATTATGGATGCTTTTCAAGTAGTCCAGCGAAATTGTATTCTCCTCTGACCGTCCCCTCTCGCAAATTCGATCGTACACAACTTCGGGGTCAGTTCTCAAGTATACTAGAAATCGAAATGCAAACACGAAATTATAATAACAAAAGAGACAACAGATTTCTCAAAAAAAGGAAAGAGAAAACAGATTTCTCAAAAAAAAAAGAAGAGAAAACAGATTTCTCAAAAAAAGAAAGAAGAGAATAAGAGAAACCAGATTTCTCAAAAAAAAAGAAGAAGAGAAAACAGATTTCTCTACAAAAAAAGAGAAAACAGATTTGAGATTCCAAAAAAAAAGAGAAAAGTTTTTCTAAAAACAAATGAGAAAAAAAACGGAAAGAAATATATCAGAAATCATTTGAAGATTTTTTTTTTCATAAAGAAAATGAAGATGACAAAACATACCAATGAGATCAACTCGTAATGGAATTTCGTTTCGAATGAAATCAAACCATTCAGAAAGAACA
>VYYI01000862.1:0-24800 GCA_021029175.1 Bilobella aurantiaca
CCGTTAGAATTCAGCTTATTCATACTTATATTCAACTCATTTACCTTTATCTTTTTATGCTGGTGTATGAAGATTTTGTTTTTAAATTCTGATTGATGATGTGCCAGTTCGGCTAGTATAAAATACATTAAATACAGCTCAAATAATTTCCTTTCCGATTTAATTTGAAAAATATTTTAACCAAATACCTCTTGCATTACAAAGGTCAGGCAATTGCTTTCGCATTTATTGTAGGTAATTTCTAGAAGTCACATTCTCCAATGCAATTGCCTGTTTTTAGTGCTTTACTTTTCTCTAGCCAATTTGTGTGCGTAACGCCTGCGCAAGTGCTCCCTTCCATTCGACTCCTACTCTTCGGCGGGCTCCGTAGAAGAGCATTCAATCTACGCCAAAATTCTTCTGTTTAAAAAATAAACAATCCTCTACTTCAAATTGCTTCTTGGTTTTTATTACAGTATAGATTCGAAAGCATTCTATTGCTCATTTTCATATCCACTTGTAAATATTATCGAAAGAACTTTACTTGGAAAAACCAAACCAACAATAAATGGAATTTAAAGTAAATTTTGTAGTACAACAGCTTTCAAATTCTATTTTCAATTATAACAAATTACAATTTGTCTGCCCAATTTCTTTATATATTATAAACTGAAACTATTAAATTATAATTAAATTGTACTTATTACATTTGAACACAAGCAATTTAGTATAATATATTGAAATATATTTCAAAACAATTTTATGACATATTTCATTACTAATGATAAGTCCAGTTATAAATTTATATTTGAACACCAATAAACCTTTAAAGAATAATACTAATAGAAAAGACACAACAACAAAAAAATTAAACAGAAACTATGCAAAAATTTCAAAAAGGACTTGTGCCATAGCTATTTTTTTGGCAAATATTAGTTTATACAATTTAAAGTACAACTATAAATTAGGAACTGAATTACTAAATTTGCAAAATAAGTATCCAATGAAAAAAAAATTCGTATGCTAAAAAATCTATTACCATACATAATAAACAAAGATACAAAGAAATGAAACAGGAGAAATGATAAATTAAGCCAACTCAATCATCTGTCACGAGTTTTTTACAAAATTGGCCAGACCTAGCACGCTTTCGTACTCTATGAGCAGGCTCAATTCTGTTACCATTGGTGGTCCTCTCCCTCGCCTCTTTCCATGCATTCCTTCCAATAATATGGTGTAATGCTGGGCAAAAGCATCTTTCAATGCTTGAGTATCTTGATTCAATTGGGTCCGAAACTTTCACATATGAAAAGCAAAGGGGATCTCCAGCTTTTACAAAATTCTCTGTCACCATTCTCACGACATTCCAACCAGATTGTTTTTTTACGCTGCAGGATACGTTTTGGTGTTGTGGAAGACAAGCATGATTGAGGAACCGGGACTCGTTCCCATGCATCTTTGCATCGACAAAGAACGAATCTTCATCGTTTTCATCTTTGCCCTCCACAATCATCATAAGATAGTTTCCTTGGCCTGAAATACAAGAATAACTTTAGGATTGACATTTTTGACAAAAACAAGTCAGCCAAGCTGACCCGTACTAGGGCAGGAGAGTTTAAAATTTATATTAGGACGGGCTAGTTTGTCTTAAAATAAAACCTTACCAGAATTCATTTTTGAGAGCATGTCCTCGTTGCTGACTACGATACCGCAGTAGTTGAAGAGCATGGTATTGGCTTGTATGTCGACAGCTGCCTTGAGGCCAAGTTGTTGAATTCTTTGTTCAAAGTATACGTAAGTACTTTTACACTTCGAAGGGAGGTGCTCCACAGTGTGATCCGGGTAAACGGTTGCATTGTTGTAGCAGAATCCCTCGGATTTCAGCGTATCTAAGGCCTTTCTGCATGCCGCTGAGTCTTCTGCATTTTTGCTGAAGCGTATGGTCGTCTTTTCGTGTACCTGAAATAATTAAAATACTTAATTGTCTAGTTACATAATCAATGTTATCAAAGAACGCTTAAAATGTCATTTTTTTTGTGGTTGGTGTAAAACATGTAGTGACACATTGTACCCCTCCCAAGCCAAAACTTCATTTTACCCGATTATTTCTTGAAAACTCAGTTATAATATTCATTAAAATGACTAAACCGTATTTCACGCACACGATAAATCAATTTCAATTTTTAAAAAATTTGAAGTGCGACCATAATATACTGCATGATGCATAATGTAAAAACTAACGAAAATACAAATGAGAAAAATTTATTTGGAATCATATTTTGTGTAAGGCATCTAATTAATTCCGCTTGAGTTAATTTTTATTAGAAAATAAAGTCAAGGTACAATAATTAAGAAGTCGTTTACAATTATCTTGCAGCGGGGATTTGCAATTTTTAATGAAGACGCCAAATTTAGTATACTAAAATTTAATAGTGATGTTAACATGTACGAAATATCTGGTAAATAAATTGAACAATTCATAAGGTGGTACAATGTGGCTTCTTTGGTTTACGCCAACAAGTGAAGCTCCCACCCAAGACAGCATAACATCAATGTTAATTACAATAGCGACTTACGAGCGTTGGAATAATTGAACTTGACGACATTGTGCTATATTTTTGTGCCAAAAGTTTAAGATATTACCAAATTTAATGGTTAGAAAATAGACAAATGCAAATTGTGCGAATGCAAAATTGCCAAACAGAAAATAAAGTAAACAACTCAGTTCTCCTAAAACACCCACTCAGCACAGCACCCATTGGTGATAACGAGGGTGGGCACCCTAAAATGTGCAAAATTGACATGTGCTAAAAACTTCCATTTTATTTAATGTCAATAAGTAAATCGCTAATATTTTTTGTATTTTTCACTGTAAAACATGAAAGCTAACAGATCACGATTTGCCTTATAACAAACGTGAAATTGTTTGGTTATTTTCAATCGAGATGCTTATCATTAAATCAAAATTTTAGTCTAATTTTATATTTACTACATTTCACAATCTGCATTCTCTCAGTGAAAGAATCAGGCCTCTAGTTAGTGGGGAAACATGAAATCATAATTTAATATGAAGAAAATAAATATTTACCTAGAAATATTAAAGATTATCTTGAAAGCTTTGAAAAACCATAAATCTTAGTTTACAATATTAAATTGTAAATTTTTATGTTAAAAATATTTTTGCAGGAATTCTAAAACAAATTTTTTTTTATAATTTCTTTAATTAATAAATGTAATGAAGTAAAAGTATCATATTAAATCCATTGCATTCACTATAACAAATCTTCGTATTTTAAAAGCAGTACTTTATTTGATTTGCTATTTACAGGCGGTACATACGTATGTATTACACTTTAAAATTCCAATTAGGTTTTACTACCGTCTCCTAGCCCATTACCGATCATTTAAAAATTACTTGAATAAACAAAATGGGCACCTATTTGTTAGAAATTTAGAATTAGTTGTACTTTTTACATTTAATTTAGGAACAAACCAGTGTTTCTTATATTTCAAACCAGCTCATAAAAAGTGTCCTGGGACAGGACCCCGACTTAAGACAATTTTCCTTCCTAGGACGGATTTGTTGGGCATTCTGTATTGTAATTGCAAAGTACAATATAACTCTACTGTAATTAATATAATTCAGAAAATATATTTGGATATTACAAGACTTGTTTAAATAAAACCGACGAAATTAGTATTTTCTAAAAAAAATTCTGTGACGTTAAACAAAATCCAAGTACATTTTTTTATTTTGAATTGATGATTTTGTGAAATTTATTTAAAATTAAATAAATACCAGCGTCCATGTTTCTAGATTTAATTATCTACTAGGAGCCATGAAATTAGCATTTGTCATGAATTAGAATCTTTCTCATGTTTAATAAATTTCAACTCGTTTATACAGCCATACTTTTATGTCTAACCTCGAACGTTTTAACTTTTTGTAAATTCAAGTAGTTTAGTTTATTACAGGATAATTACCAGATAAAACCTGTTTCAAAGTTTCTTTTAAACTACAGTGTATAAAATTAAGTGTTTCAATGAAGTGGAAAAAATTTGATTATTTTTAAAAGAATGCAACACTGTTGTACACCCTTATTTTAATATCAGACCCCGCAAGTTTGAAATACTTTGTGAATTTAAGCTGTTTAGTTTGTGCAGTACATGACAATAACTAGATAAAACCTGTTTCTAGGCTTGTTTATTTACTACAGTATATAAACTGAATATTTTCTATGAACTGGATAAAATTTGTTTATTTAAAAAGACTCCAACACTGTTATACACCTTTATTTTAATATCAGACCCCGCATGTTTGAAATACTTTGTGAATTTAAGTTGTTTAGCTTGTGCAGTACAGGACAATAGTTAGATAAA
Source organism: Bilobella aurantiaca (assembly GCA_021029175.1). Taxonomy (NCBI): domain Eukaryota; kingdom Metazoa; phylum Arthropoda; class Collembola; order Poduromorpha; family Neanuridae; genus Bilobella; species Bilobella aurantiaca. The sequence continues at coordinate 4,360 of VYYI01000862.1, forward strand.
ACCTGTTTCTAGGCTTGTTTATATACTACAGTTTATAAACTGAAGAGTTTCTATGAATTGGATAAAATTTGTTAGTTTCTAAAGGACTGCATAACGGTTATACACCTCTATTTTAATATCAGACCCCGCATGTTTGAAATACTTTGTGAATTTAAGCTGTTTAGTTTGTGAAATACAGGACAATAACGAGATAAAACTTATTTCTAGGCTTGCTTATTTACCCCAGTTTATAAAATTTGGAGTTGCTATGAAACGGATGAAAATCTTTAAAAGACTACAACAGGGTTATACACACTTACTTTATTATCAGACCCCGCAAGTTTTAAATGCTTTGTAAATTTAAGCTGTTTAGTTTGTGCAGTAGAAGATAATTACTAGATAAAACCTGTTTCTATGCTTGTTTATTGACCGCAGTTTATAAAATTAGAAGATATTCCATCAAGTAAATAAAAGTTGCTAAATAAACTAACTAACTATAAATTCATAATTGATGTTTCTTACACTTACGCTAAATTTGCAATCTTTTAGGACATGACATTTTGCCTCAAGTTAGGCATTCTTGTTTTCGTACACCTCGTTTGAATTTTTTTTACAGAAGTTTCCTGTCAACGTCGGCCTACAAAGAAGTTGTAAATTTTAAAATTTGATAAAATCATACAAACACTGTAGAAAATACTAATTGCAAACGAATGCCTGCAAATATATGACAAGCTTTGTTTAATACCTAACCGCAAAAACGGTTGGAAATTGTGCTGACAATCCCCGCACATAAAGTTGGAATTACTAACAAAGTCGAATTTTTTTATACTAAATTACTAATTTATTAACATTGGTTCATAATTAAAAAATACCACTTGTAAAAGTCTTTTTAATAAAAAATGGCTCGATTTATAGACTTCAGTCTACAACAGTATGAGAACTTAACAACATTAGTTGTTATGATTACATAGAGCATCATGATTTAAAATTACCATTAAATTTTTATATATTTTTTTTTCATCGGATTATATTTGAGTGGGCTTCATGAACATGATACTGAAATCAATTTAAGACTAAGAATAACCCAAGTGTTACCAAAAAATAACATGACAACGGTTTTGTCGAAGTTTGCTTATGCTGGGTTTGAATTCCCAAATTTGCTTGGGACTTTTCTGGTGGTACTAAAACAGATTTTGAACCTTCCCTTAGTCGACTTGCTCTGAGTCGACTAAATCTTTCTGGAATATGTCGAGCCAAGGGACGTCGTCAATTAATCATTCACTGAAACGAGAGGCGCAGGAGGACGGCATGTGGAATTTTATAAACAATTTCCATTTGTTCTCTAATTCAACCTAAAATTTTTTCAGGCTTTCAAAATGGCAATGTCGCCAAAAAATCGGTTATCTCAGTCAAACGCGGTGCTCCGAATAAGTTTGTTGTGGTAATTGATGAAAACGAAGGTAAAACTTTCCTACTAAACTGTCTGCAAAGTAGAAAAATGAGTTTTGTCTATTCTAGCTACAACACGTCGGGCGGTCGTGTATGCTGAAGTCGAAGAAAGTTCGTTTACGTCTGGAACACGCAACCTTGACCTTGCACAAAACTTTCCTCGCATCACGCCAACGCCCCCGTACCAACCCGCTACTATCAGCGAGCTTTTTGCAAAGATTAAAATTCGAGTGTCCAAAAAAGTTGTGAAAGCTCCAAATGACCAGAATGGATGTCCGTTGACTATGGTAGCCCTGAAGGCCAACTTCGTAGTCGTGGATGAACGGAAGTATTCTAAGTATCAAAGAATTCAATGGGTGAGAAAACCGTGTAATCTAATTTATAAGTGTATTAACTTGGAGCATATTTTTTATTTTGAGTAAACGTAAACTTCCAAAGATTTGAATTTATAGGAAGCTCCAGGGACACTTCTAAAAAATGCTTTTTTTTTCTGAGATTAAATCAAGAACTGAGATCTTCTAAATTATGAAATATTGAAAAATTAAGATTCTAATAAAGCACTTGAATTTGAGATTTTAGAAATTGAAGAATGCATATATTTCTTTGTTTCAGCTTAAGGCTGCGGTCGAGAATTTTGTCCAGTATCGCCTGCGTGGTCCGAAGGTCTCAGAAGACTACGCAACAAGAGAGGCAGTTACCACGTATTTGAACGGGACACAGATTCTTGAAAATGTTGACAGTCCAGTATTTGGCCGGGTTGGGACGAGAAATGCCTTTACTTCATCCTACGGTTTATTCATGAATTCCGTTTGCGACACAATTGTCATTTTTGATGTTGGATTTGATGTGTCAATAATTGGTGTTACCTCATCTCTTCAGTACAGCTACCATAAAGCCATGTCGAGTAAGAAATACTTTTTTTTTAGTTTCTACAAAAACTCAACAAAGTATGTGTTTAAAAATTATTTGTTTTGTCAGTGCTCGAAGCCATTTCGGACAGCATGGATTCGAATCTAGGACAATTGAATCCAGCTGGATTCGGAGTATTAGCTCGTGTTCGAGTTCATGACAAGGACGTACATGAAGTTAGAAAAATTGTGGCGAAAAATCTGCTCACGGTAGAGAGCCCTTCTATTGACTATTCTCCTCAGACAATGCACATTCTATGCCGTCCTTCTGCGCACGCCAAAAACATCGACAAGGGAATTTCGATTGTGCAAAAATACGTAAATAAGCTTTGTCCATCAGACTAAATCATGCGGAATAAATCATACAATAAATGAAATAATGATATTGTTAAAGACGGCAACTAAAACTGTTTAAGAAAGGAGGCTTTCCACAGAACTACACAAAAATTAAACAAAAATTTTATGACCTCTGAATTTATTTTAGTAAACAGAACAGTACAAGACTTTATTATATTCTAAACCAATTAATCTAAATTATATTTGTAATGGAATTCTGAATTATAAATAGTCCTAAATAAATAAATAGTCTTTTATAAGCTAAAACCTCCGATTAACTGTCTTAAAATTAATCAAAATATGTATTTAATTTACAGAAATTTACTACACAAAAACCAGTTCAATGCCCCAAACCTAACCTAATTAATTTTAATCAAAGTCTCCAAATCTTGTACTAGAAATTCTACTCCATAAAAAAATCATATTGACCTTAATGTTGAATAAATTTATTCAACATTAGTATAATTGATCAACAAAAGAGAAAAACTGATTTTCCTAATACAAATTAAGAATGTTTCTTATTTTCTTTAGCCAATTTGCGGTAATGATCTTCTTGAATTATGTATATAATTTACAATATTTGATAAGATGAGATAAAAATTTTTTCCTAAAATACCTCCTTGATTTCATTTCACAGTGAATTTGTATCATTATTACGCTTCTAGATTTTCGCATATGTGCAAACAAGCCCTTCCAAGGACATGATAACCCCAAAAGGAAAAAAAGTTAAATTAAATGAAAACGTTTTCTCTGAGTTGAAAGCAAATCGATTAATAAATGGAGTTTAAAAAATTTAAACACGTTTATACAGTCTTAACTTAGATATCTTCGTGTCTATTTTCATGATTTAGTGAATTTGACCCTGTTACATAGTAAAAGGTAAAATAGGTTTCTATTCTTATTAATTTACTAGAATTTGTCAAATTACTAATTTCCATCAAGTGAATTTAAGTTGCCTCGATGTCTAAATTCATTCTTTCAACGCCTTTATGTTGTGATTGTATCTAGGTGATATAATAGGAAGCTATGGAAATTAATTGTATATTACACTGTTTCATGTTTGCTCCGATTTCCAAAATCGTCTCGCTTTCATTGAAACCACTCGTATTCACGTTGTAATTTATAGAGTACTCCTCTTGCATTTGAAACTTTTCCTCTGTTTTGCCACTCTTGCTTTCGCGGAACTCATTGGATAAGTTACTCTCTAAAAGCCTTTCTCGATGTTTGCCGATATTGAATTCACAGAACTTTATAAAAAAAAAATAAATAAAAAAACTTTCAGAATTACGAAGTAAAGAGTTTTTTTCCAATTAACTTTAGCTTGCAAGTTTTTAAGCTATCTATTACACTTTTAAAATGTAAAATTCGGCATATCTCAACACTGAAGCCTCTCACACTCAAAGTTTTCGTTTTACTTATGGTTAGTTATCTAATTTAGATTGTTTGAAGTTCAAGTACTGCTTGGGAATGTTCCATTACCCTATAGCCAAACGAAGCCCGTTTCCTTTTCGAGTTTTTGTTAAACGGAAAGCACCTTTTTTTTTTTGATCAATTGGTTTGTAGCAATTTAAAGTTTGTATTTACTTGACTGCTTGTTTTGATTTTCTTTTTTGTTTCAGGAGCCTCAAAATTCATATTAATAATTTATTCCAATTATTTCATGACTCCAACCAAAAGTTAAAATTGTATTTAGTATTATTTCAATTACTATTGAAATCAAATCTACAAATTAGCAGAAGAACTTCAAGCTTCGTTTTTCCCAGGTTCCTCTTGAGCAGGTTTGGTATATACTAACTTCCGAATCAAGTTACTTTTTGTTGCCTCAAAATCTAAACTCATTTTCTCCATGCCTTTATGTTGCGAGCGGATCTGGATGTAAAGATAAAAAACAATGCAAAGTTATTGTGTAAATCCTACAGGTTAATATTTCTTACTAGTTGCAAATTGGTCTCGTTTTCATCCCAAAGATACTTGTATTCACTTTTCATTCTTTCGATGCATTCCTCGTGAATCTGACACTTTCCTTCTAGTTTGGAAATCTTGCTTTGGAATACTTCATTTGCAACATTACTCTCAAGCAGCGCCTCCTCTACGTTTAACTGTATTTAATTTACAAAATCTTACATGAATACAAATATTTTGCCTACTGGATTTCAGTTGGAAGTTTTGAATCTAATACCTTCTCTTGTACGATACGCCGCATTTGCTGCTGAACGTTTGCTAAGTTTTCAACAACTGTCTGATCCTCCACCAATTCTGTAGGAACGAGTGGTAGCTTTCCAGGAAGCTCTTCTGCATCCGTCTGGATTCTTTTGTTCACTTTCAAGGCATGGTCATATTGCGAGGCTTTGTTCGCTTGGACGCTTTCATTAAAATTTACAGTTTTAGTTATTTTGATTGATTGGGCAAAAAATTTACTCATTTACATGTCATTTTCGTCCGATTTCATCTGAATTGGACGACAGAAAATTGGAGTCGTCACTTCCTCAGCGCTCTCATTGCTACGAATTACCAACGTTCCAACCTGTCTCATTTTCTTATGCTTTCTTTGGGCTTCATGCTTGCGTTGCTGGATCACATGAGAGGAAGCCTGGGATTTTAAACGAGCATTGAAATTTTTAAATTAGAAGCTTAAATTCGCGTCCTTTATCTAGAATTTAAAATTTTGATTGTTTTTACCAATGTTTTAGGTTGAGGGCATGGATAGAAAAGAAATGGAGGAATGCTGGGCTCTCGCTCAAACGCTGTGGCAAACTCATCTACGGTTTCTTTGCCTCGTCCACATTTTTGAAGCCTGTCACTTACGCCTTCGTACCAATTAGTGATTTTAGATATAATCCATTGCTTGAAAGGACGACCTCGACGAACTTTGAATTTCTTAACTCGGGATAGGTTGAACAGATTCATTTCCTCAACTACAGTTCAAAAATTGTAATCCAGCTTTCCTGAAAAAAAAAAACTTGAAGATCCAAGGCATTTTTAAATCAACAATAAACAGATATCCGTTCCCATGTTATCAAGTTATTTGATTTATGAATACTTTTTCATTTGTTAATTTAATGTTTTGTTTTATTTTAAACTATTAAAATTTCATATTTATTCAAATTTGAGAAAAAACAATTTTGAATTCAAATCGGAACAAATACAGTATCTACGTATAAACAATATGCAGTACCTTGAATTTGTTATTCTCATAAAAAAACGAGATATTTCTCCAATTCTATCAGAAACATTACCTCATGCTCAAAGTTTTTGTTTTATTTATCAACTTAGAGTGTTTTAAAGTAACCAATCGAAGCCCGTTTCTGTTTTAAATTTTTGGAAAACAAACGGAAAGCACCTTTTTGTTTCGTTTTGATTTTTTTTTTATTATTTTAAGAAAGGCGAAAAGCGTAAAAATTTTTTTTTTGATGAAGTGAGAAATAAGGCTCGGAGAAGCTTTAGAAGAAAGCTTATGGCTGAACTTACTTTTCAGGAAATTTTATTTGTTACTCTGAACAATTCTCCACTTTCCGATACTTAAATGGATTCTTGAATGATAATTAATCTCACCTAAAGAACGAATTGCTCATTAATTATTGCACCTATTTTTGCGCTGCGTTAAATGTCCGAAAAATATGTTCCAAAGTACTGCTATGGTTCAAAGAAAAAGAAAAATTTGTCTACTATTTGCTTCAAAATTGAAACTTGCCCTTGTCCACTACTTTCATTTGCCGTTATTTATAAAGAAATTTAGGCCAGGACTCTCCGATCTCCTATGTTATTATGACTTATAATTTTTTTTAATTCAAGAATAAATATGTATTTTTTCTTTCAAAATGAAATTCCTAAAACTTTACTGAAGATTGAATAAGACTGAAGTCGGTAACCATTCAATACCTTCTATAAATTTGATGTATTCGCTAAATTCATATAACCTAGCCTGTACGCTGGCTAATTGTATTTTGAGGGGCTCCAACAGTATAGCATAAAAAACGTTACACTTGCCGTACTAGACCGCAGATTAGGGAGCGGGCCTAGGACGTGCGGGAAATCGTTCGCAAAGCTAATCCGATGCGCGAGCGATTTCGCGCATCCGTGCGTCGAATCGCTCTTAAGTTAAGATTAATCGCCACTCGGATGTGGCGATTCACGACCAGGGTAAATTGTGATGCATTTCCGGTGACCTAAGTGCCGTGGCGAATCGCTCTTAGCTTAAGAGTGATTCGATGCACGGATGCGGGAAATCACTCTTAAGGCTAAGAGCGTTTTCCCACAGCATTTAGGAACAGCCGAAATACACTAAAATCGGTTTTTTAAAAATGGGACATTTTAAAAAATCCCTGTAAATTCCAAAATGGCCGAAAATCAAAATCGGACGATCTAGAAAGGTTGGAAATGCGAATCTTGAGGCATCCATTGGGTCTCTGGCCGGCTAACTTTCGGACCTCAACTTGACCTTGTTTGACCGCAACTTGCGAGGGATTCGCAACAGGACTCAGTAGTCGGAGGAGATTTTACGACAATTAATGTTTCCAAAAAATACTTAACATGACAACACTTGTGTTCGAACTCACTTTTGATGGGTTGTGTAGAACCAAAAACGACATTAAAAACGATAGCTTTCTTTCAGAAATGGATCTGCAATAGATCACAGAAAATGAAAATGAAGAAATCAGAGTTTTCTTAATGTTAATTTTTTTAATGATCCCGAAAATGAAAGGCAGTAGGCATGAGAAATTGAAAATTTGAAAATAATTTTCAATTGCTCTCAAATCCCAATTCACCCAAAGTATTCTGGGTTTTCAAATTGAAAACGATGCTTTGAGAATACTTTTCTAGAATTTATGAGTCAAGTTACTAAACCTGAATTGAATTTATTTCAAACTCTGTTTATGACGGTTTCTAAGAATCTTGATGTATCTAAGAGTTATTTAAGGATTCATAATTTCTAAAATTTTAAAGTTCAGAAATTGAGGATTTATTGAGTAAATAATTTTTTATATTTAACTTTTAGTGTAAGATCAAGTCCGCCATTGTAGGCTTGAGTCATCGCAGACTGTTTGAGTCAAATATCTCTGAGAATTTTCCAACTTTAAAGGCTGTAGGTCTACAGTTCAACAAAACTTGGATAGTCCAGTCTTCGACGTTGTGACACAAACAGACAGAAACAAGCATTTTATATGACTCCATTGTGATTATGGAAGTTGGTTTGATGTTTCAATCATTGGCATAAGTTCTCCCATCCAGTATAGCTACCACTAGTTAATGAGCAGTAAGATTTAAAATAAATCATTTCCGGAAATATTTGCAACCTAATTCATAGGATGTAATTTACTTTCTTGTCCGATACAGAGCTCGAGGCTATTTCTGACGCCGACAAGAAAGCAACATTGCTGCCCTTGGGCTTTGGAATAATCGTTCGCCTTCACGTTTCAGATAGAAGCGTAGAGACGGTTAGCAAAACGGTGACTAAGGATCAGTTCACAATTGAAACGCCAGCGATTGATCATTTGTTACAGACGATGAATCTCTTATACTGTCCCTCTGCTCGGATCAAATCAGTAGACGCTGAAATTTTGATTGCGCAAAAACACATAAAAAATTTGTGCAAATGAAGCATAATTGCCATCGATAAGTATAAAAAGCTGCGTAGAAGTTCCGCAAATCAACGAATAAAACAAAACTAATTGAAACGCTAAAAATGAAGTATTTAATTTCGCTAATAAAATTACAATTGTGCACATCTTGAATCAAGTAGCTTGTGTATCATTGTTGAAATAAAAATGATTGATTGCCTAAAAACTACATTATGATCGAGGCCAATTAGTTGCAATTTTGTTGACATGATTTTGGTGCGTTAAATAGACGTATGCCACCATTTTGGATCAATTTTAAATCAAGCTTTTTAAGCTTTACGTTAGTTTTTATTTCTTGAAAATTGAAACTTCTATGGGTTAGAAAAATAATAGTAAAAGGTGAATCGAAATATAGTATTTAATTATAATTTTACGAACGCAAAACATTTCAACGTTGAACTTTATTTTAAATCTGTATTTTCAAACTGCAGAGAACTGAAATACAGCGAAATAAAAATTCCTACAACAGAATAGAATAATAAGCTATTAAATTTGCTTTAAATGTTCTTTAAATCATTGAACTTCAATTAAAACTTCTATTTTAAATTGTAACATTAATGTAAATGAAAACTTGAGAAATATTGACGTTCATTTTCAACAAATAGTAAAATTAACATCTTATAGCACTACACAGCATACTGATACTGATGACGAAAATTGGAGCAATGGTTCTCAAGTGTAAATATATTTTATAAATTAATAGTTAATTTTACCAAAAGGTTTAAATATATTTTCTTGAAGAATATTTAATTTGATTTTCCAAGGACCAGTTCTACCTATTGCACAATATTGACTATTGATATTACTATTGAGTTTATTATAAGTAAAAAATGACGATGGTTAAAGGGAATTGATTTTTATTTTCGAGCAAGCATGAGCTTTAATAATCAAGTAATTTTGAAGGTTGAAGTTTTATTTTCATGAACGCACTTGATTCAATGATTTTATTTTCAATTATGAAATTTTGATTAAGCGAAAGGTTCAATTTGAAAAAAAAAAATGAAAAAAAAATTAGTAAATTACTATAGTCTTCTAAGTTATCCTTGTAGGGACAGAGGTAACTCATCTGTTGCTGGATTTTGTCTACATTTGAAACAAATGTGTCGTCAAAATTTACAAATTCGGTGTTAAGGACCTCTGGCTTCTCATGAAGGTGAAAGGCATCCGTCTGAATCCGCTTATTTTCTCCCGAACTATTGTCACATTGCGAGGCTTTGTTTAATTTGATCCTTTAATAAAAAATAAAATCTTTCATTAAGTAATTTTTAGTGATTTTTAAAGTAATTACGCATATACATGTCATTCCCTTCCGATGTCATGTGAATTGTTCGGCAATAAAAAGGAGTCGATACGTCCTCTGAACATTTATTGCTTCGTATAACTAATGACCCAACATGTCTCATCTCTTTACGCTTCTTCTGGCCTTCGGGTTTGCAGGAAACAATTATTTCAGAGGGATTCTTTAGAATTCGGTATGAGCATTTAAAATTTTTGGCGTACATTTTTTTTATTATAAACAATTTACAATATTTTGTATAATTTTTTTTTTTACCAAGATGGTCGGTTTGGGACATGGATAGAAGAGGAAAGGAGGAACGCTGGGCTCTCGTTCAAAGTTGGCATCTTCATTTCTAGATTGCTTGCGTACCCTCATTTCTCGAACCCTTACACGTACGCGTTCGTACAGACTTGTAAGATTGGATGTAATCCAGTTCCTGACAGAAAAATTTCGGCGGTTTTTGAACCTCCTGATACGAGAACTGTTGAATCTCTTCATTTTCCGTAGTGCCAAGAAATCTAGAAATTGTAGTTGTTCTTTTTAGTTTTGTAGAAAATCTGAGTGATGGGAGTTCATTATTTTAATAATCAACAAATATACGTTGCCTTATTACTTTTTTGTGTGTGTGATATTTCACTAAATTATATAACAAGTTGTTTAATTTCAAGCATATTTTGACTAATATGCATTTCAAATCTAAACTTTTCAATTTAAGATTGAAATACGACAAGTGTAAGATGAGCATTTTTACTAAAATTATCACCTTCCTTGCATTGTAAGCTTACTCCCCGTTAGTTTTTATTTTGTTTAACCATTCATATTGAACTAACTTCTTTACAGACAGACACCCTACACCACTAGACCAACACCGCCAACTTATTTTTTAGCTTATACAAAGTGTTATTTGATTTCAATTTTTTTTTTTTGAGAATTGTATTTCAAATCAAAGGTAAGTTGTTCTTAATTTCATAACAAATGCAGGAAAATGGGGTTCCAAAACCTTCGATAAATTCAATTTCCAATGTACAATTAAAATTTCCAAATTGATTTTCATTTGCTTTAAAATTAAAGAAAACGAGATTAAAATAATTATAGCTTTCTAAAAAAACGTTCGGTACTGTAGTCTTCTGGCTCGCCCACGACAAAAGTCATAAAAGCCTTCCTCATTGTTAAGTAGCCTTTTAGCTACTTAATGAAAACGCTGTGTCTCTCTGCCCGTCTGTTTGAGCCATGTAGGTGAGCCTGAGGTGTAGTTCGGAAGTTGGTAATGGGGGTCTGACCCTACACACTGATCTAACCCCCTAAGTGACCCCGGAATCCGAAAAATTGAATTTTTTGTTTTTCATACTTGTATATTTTTTTTCCTTTGCAAACCCTCACTTAAATATTGGACCGGGCAAGTCAGAGAGACTTTATGTTTTTGAACTACTTGCTTTGTTTAATAAAGGAAAATCAATAAAGAAAATAGATTTCTAGGCTTGTTAGTATACTAGAATTTTTTAAATTAGGAATTTTCCATACAATAAACTATTGAAATTTGTATGTTAAAAAGACTCCATTTCCTTTGCAAACCCACACTAAAATATCTGACCAGGTAAGTCAGAGACACTTTGTGCTTTTGAACTAGTTGCTTTGTTTAATAAAGGAAAATCAATAGAGAAAATAGATTTCTAGCCTTGTTGGTATACTAGACTTTTTTAAATTAGGAATTTTCCATACAATAAACTATTGAAATTTGTATGTTAAAAAGACTCCATTTCCTTTGCAAACCCACACTAAAATATCTGACCGGACAAGTCAGAGACACTTTGCGTTTTTGAGCTAGTTGCTTTGGTTAATAAAGGAAAATCAATAAAGAAAATAGATTTCTAGGCTTGTTAGTTTACTAGAATTTTTTAAATTAGGAATTTTCCATACAATATACTATTAAAATTTGTATGTTAAATTGACTCCTACTCCTTTGCAAACCCACACTAAAATATCTGACCGGACAAGTCAGAGAGACTTTGTGTTTTTGAACTAGTTGCTTTGTTTAATAAAGGAAAATCAATAAAGAAAATAGATTTCTTGGGTTGTTGGTATACTAGAATTTTTAAATTAGGACTTTTTCATGCATAAAACTATTGAAATTTGTATTTTCCTTTGCAAACCCTCACTTAAATATCGGACCGGGCAAGTCAGAGACACTTCGTGTTTTTGAACTAGATGCTTTGTTTAATATAGAATAATCAATAAAGAAAATATATTTCTAGGCTTTTTGGTTTACTAGAATTATTTATGTTATGAATTCTCTATGCATAAAACCATTGAAAGTTGTATGTTGAAAAGACTCCAACACGTTTGAAAACCCACACTAAAAAATCTGACCAGACAAGTCAGAGATACTTTCTGTTTTTGAACTAGTTGCTTTGTTTAACAAGAAAAATGTATAGAGAAAATAGATTTCTAGCCTTGTTAGTATATTAGAATTTTTTAAATTGGGAATTTTTAATGCATAAAACTATTGAAATTTGTATTTTCCTTTGCAAACCCTCACTTAAATATCGGACCGGGCTAGTCAGAGACACTTCGTGTTTTTGAACTAGATGCTTTGTTTAATATAGGAAAATCAATAAGGAAAATATATTTCTAGGCTTTTTGGTTTGCTAGAATTATCTAATTTAAGACTTCTCTATGCATAAAACCATTGAAAGTTGTATGTTAAAAAGACTCCATTTCCTTTGAAAACCCTCACTTAAATGTCTGACCGGGCAAGTCAGAAACGCTTTGTGTTTTTTAACTACCTGCTTTGTTTAATATAGGTAAATCAATAGAGAAAATAGGTTTCTAGGCTTGTTAGTATACTAGAATTTTTTAAATTAGGAATTTTCCATACAATAAACTATTGAAATTTGTATATTAAATAGACTCCTACTCCTTTGCAAACCCACACTAAAAAATCTGACCGGACAAGTAAGAGACACTTTGTGTTTTTGAACTAGTTGCTTTGTTTATAAAGGAAAATGTATAGAGAAAAAAGATTTCTAGGCTTGTTAGTTTACAAGAATTTTTTAAATTAGGACTTATCTATGCATAAAACCATTGAGAGTTGTATGTTGAAAAGACTCCATTTCCTTTGAAAACGCTCACTTAAATGTCTGAACGGGCAAGTCAGAGACACTTCGTGTTTTTGAACTACCTGCTTTGTTTAATATAGGTAAATCTATACAGAAAATAGGTTTCTAGCCTTGTTGGTTTACTAGAATTTTTTAAGTTAAGGCTTTATTATGCATAAAACTATTGAAATTTGCATGTAAGAAAGACTCCAACACGTTTGCAAACCGTCACTTAAATATCTGACCGGGCAAGTCAGAGACACTTTGTGTTTTTGAACTAGTTGCTTTGTGTAATAAAAGAAAATCTATACAGAAAATATATTTCTAGGCTTGTTAGTTTACTAGAATTTTTTAAGTTAAGGCTTTACTATGCATAAAACTATTGAAATTTGCATGTAAGAAAGACTCCAACACGTTTGCAAACCCTCACTTAAATATCTGACCGGCCAAGTCAGAGACACTTTGTGTTTTTGAACTAGTTGCTTTGTTTATTAAAGGAAGATTTATAGAGAAAATAGATTTCTAGCCTTGTTGGTATACTAGAATTGTTTAAATTAGGACTATTCCATGCATAAAACTATTGAAATTTGTATATCAGAGACACTTTGTGTTTTTGAACTACCTGCTTTGTTTAATATAGGTAAATCAATAGAGAAAATAGGATTCTAGCCTTGTTGGTTACTAGAATTTTTTGAGTTAAGGCTTTACTATGCATAAAACTATTGAAATTTGCATATAAGAGAGACTCCAACACGTTTGCAAACCCTCACTTAAATATCTGACCCGCCAAGTCAGAGACACTTTGTGTTTTTGAACTAGCTGCTTTATTTAATATTGGAAAATCAATAGAGAAAATATATTTCTAACAAGAAATGGCTTAAATTTATGGAGGTATCTAGCTGTTTATTTTGTGAAGCCATGATATTAGGAATTTTTATAAACTATATATGGAAATTTTATGATGTTTGCAAAACCACAACACATACATACACACACATCTAAAATACTACCCCCTCTTTATAGCATTGTTCCATTTAACTAATAACGATATTTCTAACAAGAAATGGCTTAAATTTATGGAGGTATCTAGCTGTTTATCGCTGTTTGTCTAGCTAAGGAAAATATTTTTAAACAAGTTTTCTGATCAGTAGAAATCTTATTTTTAAATTAAATTCTAGACCCCAAAGTCTTGAAAACTTTGTTCTCTTTGATAAGGTAGAGCTTGTAGAGCAGGAAATGAGTGAATGATTGTAGGTTTCTATTTTATTCTAATTGGGAATTTTCATCATTGCAAAGTACATTATGAACAAAATGTGTTTTTTATTTTGATTTTTTTCAATACCGATTCCTTTAGGTTTTCTCCATTAATATATTCCTATACTTTTTGAAACCGTGTTCTATTTGATTAAGTAGTGCTTGTAGAGCAAATAAAGACTGAATAACTGTACGTTTCTACGTTGTTATCAATGGGATTGGTCAAGTTAGTATAAATTTTTTCTCCGTTATTATCTAGCCTCATACGTCACTTAGTTTCTATTTAATTAAGTAAGAACAGAAAATTGGGCAAATAGGCATAGCTTTCTAAGTTATGTTAAAAAAGAAGCGTCTTGAAATATAAATTTTACATAAAGCAAATATGGTTTTTATTAAAAAAAATGCAGCAACAACAGTTTAGTTTAGGCTTCTTTTATTCTTGTCATCATGGCGGCTAGAGAAGTCAGAAAAGCATTTTCCTTGTTAAGTTGGATTTGTGGAGCACTAAAGTGAATGAATAGATTAGTGATTTTCATTATCTTAATTATGAAAGGTAAAAGAGATCCTGCAAAAAATACCTATTGTAACAAATGGCTCAATTTGGTTTAGCTTGAATGTTCTTAAGCAATATATTATTTTTTCTGGAGAATCTCCAACAAATGCTTAGTCAGGCCCCAATTTTTAATAACGAAGCTTACCAAGAAGTTGAATGCGATCCAGCTAAAATGATTTTTATTCTCTTCATTTTATTGAGTAACTTTTGATTTCGTTTCAGGCCAATTGCAATAAAGTACATTATAACATAACAATCATATAACATATAACCATATACATCATAAACAAAAAATAGCATCATGCAAACATTTTAACCCTCCAACGTAAAGTTATTGAACTCTTCAATAATTTAGTTTATTCAAAGTTATTGCAGATTTTGTAACCAGACAGACAGAAGCAATTAATGCCTCGAAGCTATATTTATCGTCAAAAAAAATGAAATTGTTTAAAATTAAATTAAATTGAATTTTTTAAAATTTAAAAATATCCTTTAGCTAGACTGAAGTTAGGAAATGTTTGTCTTGTCAAAAATAGCCGTGTTCATTAATGTACTATGCTAGCATTGCAGAACTTACAATTTTCGGAAAATTGTTTTATGAAGAACTTCAATAATAAAATATACTTGGAATTTTGAAGCCATAGATGTTACCAAAAAAAATAACATGACAACAGTTTAGGTTTGTTTTTGTTATGCTTGAATTCCTCAAACCTTCTGAAATCAATTGAGATTTTTTTCATAATTAATCCTTTCCTCGGAGAATCGACCTTGTCAAGAACGACCCCCGACATGTGGAACCAAGGACAGGGCCTATCAAATAACTCCCTCAAACGGGAAGCCGCCGGCATGTGCAATTAAAAATTTGAAAATAATGACAATTCACATTCAAACGAGAAGATGATTTTTTTTCTAGAAATTCAAATTGGCAACGCTTCAAAAAAGACGGTTCTAAGCGTCAAGCCTGGTGGACCAACAAAGTTCACCCTTGATCTGGATGAAAGTGACCGTAATGTTTTATATAACTAAATGGCATTCAAAGTGCAGAGACTTTTGCATTCTCCTAGTGGCCAGTGGACGCAAAGTAGTCTACGCTGAAGTGGAAGTGCAAGAAGGGTGTGATACGTCCGGAAACACAACTCTGGACCGGATCCAAACCATTCCGCGGATTATGGCCACACCACCCCACCAAACTACGACAATCAACGACTACTTTGACAAGCTTCGAGTTCGTGTTTCAAAAAAGGAAATCACCGAACCTAAAGTTCAAAATGCTTCTCTACTTGTCATGGTGGCATTGAAAGCCAACTTTGTCGTGAAAGATGAAACCAAGTATTCGAAGTACGAACGGCTACAATGGGTGAAAAAGCTTAGTGTAACTCCAAATAATATTTAAAGTTGAAAGGTTTTCATTTTTCAATTAATTTCGAGAAAGCTCAATTTCTCCAATAAATCCAAATCCAAATTTTGATGTAAATCTACACTTGGAAAATTATTCTGAAAATCTCTTGTGTTCTGACGATACTCAATAATTTATATTTTTTATTTGAAAAATTTAGTAATTGAATAATCCGGTTTTTTTTAGATTAAAGTTGCCATTCATAGCCTCGTTCATCCAAGACTTTGCGGCTCGAAGGTGGTGGAAAACTTTGCAGAAAGAGACTCTGTGGCAAGTTTTTTGAATGGAACTCCAGTACTGGAACATAAGGAAAGTCCCATTTTTGGGAAAGTCTCGACTAAGACGGCATTTACTTCGTCATACGGGATTTACCTCAACGATGCCTGTGACGTTCTTGTGCTGTTTGATGTTGGCTACGACATTTCCATCGTGGGAATTACTTCTTCTGCCCAATATAGCTACCATAAAGCGATGTCCAGTAAGCCAGCAGAAATTTTGTTTTTGGAGACAAGACTAGATTTTAAAAGAATTCTTGTTACAGTGTATGAAGGGATTGCGGACGCTATGGATGAAAACTTAGGAAAGTTGAAGCCATTTAGTTTTGGTGTTTTAGCCCGCCTCCGTATTGCAGATCGAGACATTGGAGCAGTGCGAAAAATTGTCAAAAAACATAAGCTCACTGTCGAGACTCCGTCGATTGATCACTCGCCACAGACCATGAACATAATCTGCTCAAATTCTGATCTGGCCAAAACCGTCGATGTTGGAATCTCAATCGTTCAAAAATACATTACTAAATTTTGTCCATAGTCCTGAAAGCCAGCCAAATAATTGATAAATCAGTAATGTTGAATAGATAAAAAAGAATGAATTCAAAGAATTGAAATTAATAAAATGAATTGAAACTTTTCAAGTTTTTGATATATACAAAAAATAAAAAGCAGAAATCTAATGACCTTTATAAATATTGTATGGGTATACATTTTTACATTCTGAAACCAAAGATCGTTGTAGCATTGCAAAATATTTACTGGCAACATTTTAGTTGACAGATTTATGGCGGACAATTTAATTAATTCAGTATCACTTTCGCTTACCGAGACTTGCAATTCAACGGATTCTATACCTATAAATTCTTTGCCTCCGTATTCCACATTTTCATTCTTTTGAAATTCTACCATTCATACTTCGATGTACAAATAAAAATGCATTACTTGAAAATGCAAGGAAAACAGTTAAACAAGTCAAAGAAAGCATTTTGAAAGTTCGAAGAACGTAGAGAAGCATTGTGTAATTGAAAAACCAGGATTATTAAATTCAAAGAATTGAAAATTTTGAAATAAAAGGAACATTTTCAAGAGTTTGAAAGAAACAAAAAATAAATAATGCCGCATCTTCTTACTTTTGTTATTATTTGATGTGTATAAAGTGTAAAAAAAATTACATTCTGAACCAAGCGTCTGTTGTATCATTCTCAAATGTATATTGGAGCTTTAATGCTAGTAGACAGATTTATGATAGTCAATTTAATTAAAGTACCGATCTCATTTGCCGAGAATTGTTATAATAAAGATTTTAATACATAAATATTCACTATCTTAATTTTCCTGAAATTAATTTCACGATTGAGGGATAATTAAGACTTCAATTTTTAAGTTAAAATCACATTTATTCACCCGCTAAAAACCTACCCCAACAGGTTTGAAATACTTTGTTCTATTGAACCGAAATCGCTTTTAAAATAGGAAAATGCCTATTCAGGAATCTAATTGTTTTTATTTTTTGAAGTCATGAAACTACAATTCAACTAAATAGAAATTTCTTATGGCTTATAAGACCAAATCCCATTTATTCACTTCCAGCAAAAAACCTACCCTAACACGTTTGAAATGCTTTGTTCTATTGAAACAAAATTGCATTGTAGAATAGGAAAAAACCTATTTATGTATCTAATTGTTTTATTTTTGAAGGCAGAATTTCAACTAAATGGAAATTTTGTCAGGCTTACAATACCAAATCACATTTATTCAGCTCCAGATATGAACCTACCCAAACAGTCTCATTTTGGTGCTCAGTCTCATTTTGGTGCTTGTTAGTCTCATTTTGGTGCTTGTTCAGTCTCATTTTGGTGCTTGTTCAGAAAGGTTGAAACAAAAAACGCATAAATGGCTCCAAAAAAGGTCAAAGGAAAAAGGATTAGAGAAGTCGATTTTGAGGACGAGGACCTAGCCCCAAGCTTCTAAAATTCAGAATACGAGAGTATCACCTGATCCAACGCTGAATTTCAACCCTGTGCAACACTTGACGTTGCAAAATATTGCTCAAATTGTTTCGGAAGGAGTTCAAAAGATTACTGAACAAGTTTCCCACCTAGTTCAATCAGTTGAATTGCTCACAAGTGAGGTGAATGACACAAAAGTTCGAGTAAAAAAACTAGAAGATAACAGTGGTTTAGCGAATGAGGCGATAACTGAGTTACAAAAGTCTGTTGAAATGGTGGACATTCAAGCAAGAAAACTTAACTTGATCGTTATGGGGCTTACTGAAGAAGTAAATGAGAATGAAGGAACCCTAAAATCTCAACTAAACTTATTTTTTCGGGAGGCGATGGAAATCGGTGAAGAGGTAGTAATTGATACCTGCTATCGCTTTGGAAAAAGAATGGGCAACAAATCAAAAAACATCAAAATAAGGCTGGGATCCGAGCATATTCGCAATTTAATACTGAGCAAAAGAGGATTTTATTTCAAAAGAGGATAAACGTTTTTGTAAATGAAGATCTTCCACCAGCTACGCTTGACAGAAGAAAGAAACTAAGGTCTGAGGCGGCTAAAGCAAGAGTTACGGGTCAATTTGCAAAAGTTATTGGAGATAAGCTGATAATTAATGGGACATCTTTTGGACTGGATCGAGATGGAAATCTTATGGAATATGGGAGAATGGAGAATCGAACTTCTAGAAATGCAAATGGAAATTCTCAACATCAAAACGTTGTAAATTTATCGCAACTTTCATCACAACATTCATCGCAACTTTCATCACAACATTCATCACAACATAATCGCAGAAATGACGCAGGAATTAATGGTGGAGTGAACACTTCCCAAATGTGACTACAACCGAAATCCAAAACAAAAGAAACAGAAATTGCCATTGGACACTTAAATGTAAGGTCTATTGTTTACAAAATGTTTCAAATTGAAAATGTGTTAAAAATAGAAGGGTTACATATAATGGGAGTTTCTGAAACCTGGCTAAAAGATAAGAATTTTTGTGCTGTACCAAAACAATACAATTTTCTTAGAAACGATAGAGCGAAATGTGGTGGTGGGATAGGGATTTTGTGTAAAAAAAATCTAAAATGTAAGGATTTCCAAATAGACACTACAAAATTTAAGCAACCAATGACTGTGGAATTTTTAAGTAAAGTATTCCAGGTAAACTTCACAAAAGCTTTTATTGTTTGTGTTGTATACATTCCTGACAAAAAACTAAACAAAGCCAACCTATTTAATTTTGAACAAATTTTAGAACAATGTGTAAGATCAACAAAAGACTTTTGGGTAATGGGTGACTTGAATAGAGATATGTTGAAAAATGATGTATTTTCAGAACAACTTAAACTACTAATAATGAAATATAATTTACACCAAATTATTGATAAACCTACAAGGAGTGATGCTCTATTGGACTTAATTATATCAAACTGCAGTGAGTATGTGGAAAAAAAAGTTTATGACTATGCCATTTCTGATCATTTGATGACTAAGGTTGTTTTAAATAGAATAAAAGTGAAAGAGAAGCATAAAAGAGAAGAGTACAGAGATTACAAAAACATAAATTTAGTAAAATTAAATAACGTGATGGAAATGCAAAATTTTGATTTGAGCGAAAAAATTGACGCCAATGAGAAACTAAATGCAATATTGATGAAAACAGTTCAGGTTTTTAATATAGTTGCTCCAATATGTACTAAACGTAAACCAATTTTGTGCACAGCAGTTTCAGAGAGAATCAAGCTCTTATTTAAACAATACAATGACACATTTAATTTGTTTCGAAAGACAAAAATGGTATTTTTGAAAGAAAAAGTGAAATTGATCAAAAAAGAAATTAAAAAGACTACAGTTTTAGAAACCAAATCAAGAATCAGCACAAATTTAAAAAAATCAAATGTATGGAATGTTATCAAAAGAGAATTTCAATATGCACAAAACATGAAGACCAAAGGAATAGATAATAGCTCAATCGACTTAAACAGCTTAAATAACTTTTATGTAACTAACTCATTTCCTGAAGGGGTTAATCCTTACGAAACTGTTCTAAATTCTAGCGCAACTAAGCCGAGTAATTTTGATAAACTGTTTTACGTAAGTCATGTTTCTCCTAATGATGTTAAACAATCTTGGAAAAAAATGAAAAATAAGAAGTCGGTTGTTGAAATATTAGGTGTTAGTAAGATGATGTTTAATATCTTATTTAAATTTCAGAGTTTTGTAAACGCACTAGTTGACTTTTGTAATACAAGTTTCTTGACAGGTGTACTACCTCAACTGTTAAAAGTGACTAGAATT